>CP139503.1:93692975-93705380 GCA_021014915.2 Artemisia tridentata subsp. tridentata | reverse complement strand
AAAGGTGTTGGTGAATATGAAAGGCTATTTGGAAGATGTTGGTCATTTGACGAAACTTAACCCGCATTACGCTGCGTTTCATAATCTTAATGCTGGTATCGGGTTTCAAGCTTTGATCTTGCCAGTTGCTTTCTCGTTTCTTGGATGGTAAATCTTGGACTTTATGATATTATGTTTTGTGTTTTGTTCATACTCGTATGTTATTGAGATGTGTTTGAGATTGCTATATAAAAATGTATACACAGTTTACAACAAAGTAACTCGAAACTGCTTATCTTATATACACGTTATGTTCCCAAATTATTGTACATATTTTTTATATGAATTTGTCTTTAAGTGTCATTTTCTATAGGGTGTGTTTGGTATGCTGCCATGAATGACAATGGTTATGAGTTTGATAGTCGTGGTGGGTTCCTCACCTATGAAAGATTTATTCCCACCTCTTTTAATATATATGGAGTATGGATAATATCTCACTTTCATAGTCATAGTGGTGAGCCCTCTCATCTTAAACAAACACCTTTAATCACTTTCATAGTCATAGTTTGATTCTCATAGGGAGATATCAAACGCACCCTAAAACTCTGTTCTAGAGTTGTATTTAGAGGTGAAAGTGAAAGGAAAGGGAGTAAACCAAAAATTTTGTGTGTTCTCAAGATTTTTTTAAGAAGTGAATGGTTTTCTTTGTCCCAACTTTCATCCCATATATGGGATGAAAGTGAAGAAAAGTGAATAAAGACAAAAATCAAAAGAGTTAATGTAAAAAAAAACCTTTGTCTTTAGTATGTATTTATTATTGAGCAAGGTTATAATAGTAATTTCACAAATATAAAAAGTGTAAAATGGGACCACCTACTTTCATTTACTTTACTTTAATATAAACTAAAGAACATGCAAAAATCTATAAACTTTACTTCCACTCTTCCATATTTACATTGCATTACTTTACTTTACTTACCTCTAAAAAAAAAAGTCTAAAATAGAGTGTAAATGTTTTGTACTATGCTTTTTAATTTGTACTCCCTCCGTCCCAATTTTATTGTCACTTATTCCTTTTTCGGACGTCTCAAAATTATTGTCACATACCCAAAATAGAAAGTGAATAGATAGTGGAGTTTGGTAAAGTTTGCTATATTACCTTTGGTTGAAATTAATATTGCAAACTTTAAAGAGTGGTAACTAATTGTTAAGGTAAACTTGTCATTTGGCAAAAATAAGAGAGAGAAAGCATGATAGTAACATTTTCTAAAGAATGTGTTTTTTGTCGGTGACAAAATTGAGACGAGGAGTATTGTCTAGCACGTTACTCGGAACAATGGTGTTGGAATACTCGTCATTTACTTTTTCTTGTCGAATTTCATCATGGTTTTGAGTCTTTTCACCGAACAAAGTGGTGGAAATTTATATCTCTTATTAAAGATTTAAGGGTAAACAGTAAAGATATACATATTACTATATATACTAGAAGGGGGGATTTGGTGTGCTTCAAATGGTTGTTTGAAACAGTGTTTCAAACAGTAAAACAGTAAACCTGCTCCAAGAGTTGTACATTGGTATATATGAAATATCCATTAACTTCTTCTTCTCTAATAACCGCCTTAGAAATTTCTAGCAGCTCCTTTCATCAGTTGGCTTCAAAAATCTAATCTAGACTCTTCTTCTCCACAAACCTCATACCAACCTAGGCTCTTCTTCTCCACAAAATTCCCACTGTTTTACTAAATTCCCGTTGTAATTTTACACGGCCTTTTTATCATCTAACAAAAAAAAAAAAAAAGAAAAAAAAAAAAAAAAAAAGGCATTCAAACAAAAACTCGGTAGATCAATCAACATACTTTATATATCATGATAGAAATCATGAACGTGATTATTAAATCATCGATTTACATTTTTTTGGGAACAATTCCTAAGCTCAAATCAATAATCGTTCAAGAATGTTTTGTTTCAGTTGGAGGAACCCTAATTTTTGGGGCAAAATTAAATTATGCGAAATTGTATATTCACAAGGTAATTGTTTTTCGGTTTTATTATTTTTTTTGTATTTTCTACATTTGCATGTTTTCTCTATGATTAATGTTCCCATTTGTATGTTTTCTCTATGATTAGTGACCAGTAGCATTTTGAGTAGGTTGAGTGATAGATTATCAGCAGTGCGACCAGTTGTTATTACTAAGGCATCGAGTTCTATTTAGCAAAATGAAATGCATACATGTTCTAGACCGGATAAAAGTAATTGATTATAATGATTTTGATATTGATTTGTGTGTTTTGGAATCAAGTCTTTGTTATATGTAAATCGTAAACTACATAAAGTTCTGTGTTTTTGATACGCGTAAACAAATTTCAAGCACAACCGATGCATATAATGTGTTTGATGAAATGTTTGGGTTAAGAGTAGTGAAGTTACACCTTTTGGTTTACATTAAAAAGTTACCTCCTTTCTGACATTAAAGTTTTGTGCAGGTTTTATTAAGGATTTCGGTGTTGTGGACTCACGTAATTACGCACCATTTTTGTATTCCAGGTTCGTCTGAAAACTATACTCTACATCATGCCCCTGCCTCAACTCGCCCTTGCTTTAAAATTAGAAGCACTCACATTTGATTGCTAATTACCCTTAAGTATCTAATATTGTAGAAATTCTGTTGACACGAGATATCCATTAATGTCAACTATATGCTCTGTTTGGTTGTATTATTCTAAAATGTGCGGTGCATGTAATATAGAAGTTCGTATTTGAATCAACATCGTAGGAATTTAATTGCTTACCTCATGAATTTCACATCTAAAAAAAGAATTAAGAAAAAGGGAAGATCCAAGGAAGATAAAGAAGAAAAGCATGTGATGATGGCTTCAATGCAACAATTACTATATATACTAAAACACACTTTTTGGATTAGTAACAGTAACGTAATTACAAATATTATTACACCAGTGAAATGTTGTTTGATTTAACTGAAGATTTAAGCAATTTCGAATTTTTGGCTGTTTTTGTATGTTTAACTGTTTTGTAAGATGCAAGCTTTTGTGTTTTTTTCAATTGGATTTCAGTTAGTTTCGGTTATTAGTGGTTTGATATTTTGAAATTTGCGATCTTTTGTTTGGATTTTGAGGTTAATATATATTAACAAAGATTTTTCTTTTTCCTAATCTTCTTCCAAAGTATAAGTTTTGGATTTTAATGATAGGTTTGACCAGTTTTTTTAATTATGAATATGGTTTTTCGGTTTATAGAGGTGACAGAAGTATGGAGGAATGGGTCATTGTAACACCCCCATTTTCGAGATACGCAGCGGAATATAAGCTTGGGGTGCTACTTCATGGTTCACAGTCATGAGAATAGAAAACGACTCGAAAAGAGACGTTTTTAAATAATATTGTTATCATTCATTTATTTAATATCAGAGTACATAAGATAGGTCCCAGTGGGAGGTTTCGAAATACATTATAAAAGTTACATTATCCTATTGAATGATAACAAAGTGGACACCCTTTTATTTTTAAGAAGAAAGTCCACCACCACTCCGTGCCAATAATCATACTTCTAAATACTTGAGATAAACATGCTTAAAAAGTCAACACAAAGGTTGAGTGAATCCATAGCGTTTAAAGTTATAATCAGTTTGAACACAAGTTAAAATAAAAGAAATCAGTTATATCATAATTCGGGATATTGCACTAAACCTCATGACACGCAATGCGTTAACAGTTTCCAGGTTCCACAAACATATTGAGATGAGAGTGGTCTTGCCCCCAGGTTCAAGAAATCAAATATAATGCATCTGCCTAACCGGCTACCACGAAGATATCCATCCGGTTAGTACAAATGGGTCGTCAGGCCAATAGATTTATTAACATATTCGCGCTCACCCAGCAGGTGACTAATGGTGCATGATATGAGGGTCTTTTAAATAAATAATACAATCTCAATAATAAAGGACAGTTAGCCTAGTGCAATAACAATCAGGAAAATACTTGTGTTCGGTTTTAATAGCATGTATCTCCCCACATATTTGGAAAAACATGTAAATAGGAAAAGTGGGACTATAAACTCACCTGAATAGTCTGGATGGAAAACAAAGTTATACAAAGTTGATAAACGTCTCCGGCTTGCAACCTGGGTTGGTTATGTCAAATTTCAGTAATCGTCCTTGAATATATTTAAGTTTCCAGTGTTCGTTTTGTAACATTTTGGTTAATGGTTAAAAGCTTAATTGAGCCAATATGTAGTTTCAAAAATAAGATTTTATCTTATTTCTTATCTTAAGTTTTGGTTTGGTTTTTCGTTAAAAAACACTTCATTCGTTCGTCAATAAAATAAACATATTATGTTAATATTAAGTCGGAAAATAAAATAGAAATGATAAAAATATTAACTACGAAAAGTTATGTTTTCATCCCTAAAGTTTGGTCAAATGACGGTTTATACCCTGAACTTTTGGAAAATGACAACTTTTACCCTTTAGTTTCAAAAATGACATTTTCTACCCCTTTTTATTTGTTATTGACAAAAATGACCCTTAATAAAATATATTTACAAAACCGGCCCAAGAAAACTCTATTTAACTAAAAATTTAATTCGTATGAAATAAGTGACTTTGGCTAGAGTTTTGAGACCAAATAACTTAGTGAAATCTAGATCATTTTACGAACTCTCTTTTCCTATAAAAGTTGGCCAGGTCGACTTTAAAATGAACCAATTTTTGTATTTTACGGAAATCATTTGCTAAATGAAATATATGTCCAAAGTCGAGCGACTAGGACAAGGTTTAAAAATCTGAAATAGTTGTTTTAAAAGTTAGCGATAGACACAACTTTGAGTGTAAATAACTTTCTATTGGATTGATCATTTTTAGAGATTTTTCTTTCTAAAATAAGTTCGCTATGCGAACTTTAACATGTCGAAAAGACAGAATTTTTATAGATATTATAAGGGTCGAAATCTATATTAAAAGTTAGTCAGTTGATCGAGTAAAACTGAAAAAGAAGTAAAAGAAAATTTTGTTTTTATGTTTTAGCGATATGAACCAATTTTGGAGACTCAATAACTTTTTGACCACTCAACCATTTCACACAATTCTTTCTTCTAAAACAAGTTGGCCAGGTGTTCTTTACTGTGGTAAAAGCTCAGAATTTATAAAGGTCATGTAGGGTCGAAATATAGATCTAAAGTTGAGCTGTGGGTCGAAATAGATGAAAAATAATAACTATGAAATATTAATTTCTACTTGTAGCGATATAGACTGATTTTCAGAGCTCGATATCTCGATGAATTCTAAACCATGTTACGAAATTCTTTTTCCTACCATCAGTTAGCTAGGTGAATTTTGTAAGTTCTAAAAATCAGATTTTATAAACACCTCTAGGTTGTCGGTCTATAGGTCAAAACTTAGGGATTGGGCGACAAAACTGAATAAATAATTGGAAACCTTTACTCCTATTTTTAACGATATAGACACATATTGGAGACTCGATATTTTCTTAAATACTTAATCATATTTCGAAATTCTTTTTCCTATCATTAGCTTGCTACGTGATCTTTAAGTCTACCAAAACTCAGATTTTATTATGGCCGATTGATAGTTGATTTTTAGATCAAAAGTCAGGCTACTGGGACTAGTTTCTACTTGATCAAAATACTGAAAAAGAAGCCCGATTGGTTTTATTGTTTTTAAACATCCTTAGCTAGGTTTTCACACATGATATAAGTATATTTGATATATTACAACATGTTTCACATGTTATAGATTAGGTTTAACAATAGTTCGAATACTTTAGGTGTGTTAGGGTTTCTATTCGATCAGAAAGAAATAAATGAAATGAAAACTAATATTTTTAATCATGTTTGTTATTAGTGAGTGTTATGTGATGTTTTTAAGTGTTATAAAATAAAATAAACAAAATATAAAAGAGTTAGATAGCTTACTTAGGGTTGTAGATCGAGTAGAGTTTTATAACTACTTGATTCGACTCTTGTTCTCCTCTTCTTTCAAGCTTAATAAGGTTTGTGTGTAGTTGGTTTTTGAGACTGTAATCAGTAGAAAGTAGCCATGAGGTTTGTTTGATGTGGTTCGAGTGTTGTAAGAGATTTGGGTCGATTTGTGGTATGGGATGAAAGGGTGAGAAACTTATGCTGCTATTTATAGAAGATGAAACTAGGGTTAGGGTTTCAAAAAATGGAGATGTGGCCTATTGAATGGGAGATGATGGGTTCAAATTTTAATGGTTACATGTGGATGGAGGAGGGTTTTTGGCTTCTAGGGTTTTGGGGTGTTGATGTGGAGTTTTTTCCTCCATACAAGTCACCTTCTTAGTGATATCATGATGACATGGAGGAGGGGGAAAAGCTAAGGAAGGGTTACTTAGTGTAGGTAATTTAGTTAGGGGTTGGTTGTGTTTTTAACTAGCTTTTTAAGAGAAACCGAATGAGGCTTTGGGGTATTGTACAATAGGCTTTAGTGAGTTGTATTGAGGGTTTAGGGGGAGGCATGGTTAGTTAGTTTAAGTAACTATTAATGGAAATTTAATTTGAGGACATTTATGTACATATTAAATCGTATTTTTGGAAAATTAGGAAAGAAAATAATTTGAGCTTATAAAAGTTGTAAAACATGCTTAATAGGGTTGTATTATAATTTAGGATATGAGAAAAATATAGTTTTAATAATTTATTAAGTTATAAAAATTATTTGTCAATTTTTATTAGATTGAAAAGTAAATAAATGGGATTTTTAGTTCTTGTGCATTAGGTACTTGTACATTGGGTTTAAAGACTTGTAAAAATATTTAAGGAGTTTAGGAAAAATAATTTATAATAGTTATGCATGTATGGTTTGTACTTTATGCTTTAAAATAAATATAAATAGGATTTTAATAAGGTTTTTGTAATTAAATGATTTCATGCATAAAAGACTTGTACATTGACTTTAAATGACTTGTACATTTATATTTTATAAAAATCTTATATAAATAAATTAGGTTTTGTAAGTTTTGTACCTAAAATCATAATTACATGAAATTAGTGTTTTACCGGGAATTATTATGGAATTAGGGTTTCTATGCTTTAGACACTTGTATATTAATCATATAATTTGTAATTTAGTATTTCTAGGGTTTTGTTTGTTCATAAATGTTGTTATGGTAGTTTAGGGTTTCATAAAAACTATCATCAGTTAAGAAACGTTTAGTTTTAAACGTACGTTAGCGAAATAACGTAAAGTGATAAGTGGGACCTCATAATGTTTTAGGTCAAAGATGTTTACATAATTGAAAACTAAATCAGTTAAGGTTGGGTTGCAAGCACGGTTATTCGGGATTTGATCTTCGTCACATAAGATAATAGTTACAATAAAAAAAAAAAAAAATTCTACGTGGAAAAAGGATAAGTAATTCTGAGAGATAGTTTATTTTAATGAGGATTTTTCATAGTGGTTACAGTCATGAGGATGGGATTAGGGAGTTTGAAGCTAAATGTTCATCATATAAGAAGTGTTCGTAGCGCTAAAGAAAGCGAGATTGTGACTGCATCGGTAGGAAGTGGACATAATGATGAGAAATGTCTACAGAGAATGCATTTGGAAGCCGGGACATCAACTTGGTCATAGACACAAGAGGTATTTGTTACATAAATGTATAAGTGTAAAAAGTTTCAATTTTACATTAATAACAAGTTAAGTCTAAGATCTGCAGAAATGTGTTTTGGGTTCGTGCGTGTAATGTATTTGTATAACAAGATTGGTAGAATACACGATTTACGGGTTTTCAGTAAAGGTTTATTGTAATTTATGTTTATATATTTCAAGTAAATTTGTTTGGTTTTCTTTTCAGGTTGTTCAGTTTTATGGGATCCAATACCATTTTCAGGTATAAGATTTGCGATTTGGCTTCTGTTGCGAAACACAGTAGTTTGCGTTTACAGTATTGTTCATTATATCTTTATATAATTAAAAATGTTGTACAGATAGTTTCTTTGTAACGAATACCATAATGTTTACGTTTGTGTTAACAGAGATCGGGACATGCTGAAGAATAGATCGAAACCGCCTAGATGGAATCGATTGAAGCTTGATAGATCATAAAGGAAGAAGATTTAAATGATGTAGTTGAGCTTCATAAAGCTTAATGTGTGTGTACCAGTGCATCAGGTTTTCTACCTTCTTCGCTTATCAAACGACTCCTGTTATCTGGCTATCATATTCTAGCTTAATGTCCGTTCACTTTATGCATACGGAACATGCTACTTGACTTATCCTATTTTGTGGTTTAAATTTGTAGAAAATGACACGAAAGTAGCTCACTTATGGAACCTACAAGGGGCAAAGGAAAGGCTCCGTTTAGTAAAAGCTAAATTAACAATAAGCACAAAAGAGAGAAGAAAAGGATCTAAGACAGAAGCTTGCAAGGAAAAGTCCCAACGGCGCCGAGCTTATTAGCTCAAGTTGATGATCCGCTAAAACCGAGCTTATTAGCTTTTTACAATTCCAGTAAGTTCTGTGTTGTTTTTTTTGGTGTCATTTCTTCATTTTATTTGATTTGGCTTATATTTCATAAGGTCAAATTTTCTGACTTATTTTAAGATTTATGGACAGTGCGCTTATTATATCATATAGAATGAAGTTATATGAGGACATCGGGGAGGAAAGAAAGGGCGATAGTGGCAAATGTAGGCTTATAAATAGGTTGGAATTTTTTAAGTGAATTAACAAAGTTGGTTAATTCGAGACCAAACTCTGTTAAATTGAAATCTGGGTTTTGATATGGGAGTTTAAATACGTTGGAATTTGATGGTGGTTCAATTTTATAGTTTTTAGATCTTTTGCCTTGATTTGATTTAAAAAAAAAAAAAAAAAAAAAAAAAAAAAAAAAAAAGCTTTTGCAGATTCTTGACATCACTTTAGACCTTTACTGCCATTACATAACGGCTGATGAGGCTTTTAATTGCAGTATACAAGCGTAAAGGCTATGGAGGAGTTTATGGCCAGAGATGTAAAGGCTATGGAGGAGTTAACTATTTTTTGCAGCAGTTAAAGGTGTGCTTGGGCCTTTTTTTTTTTTTTTTTTTTTGCCTTTGCAGTATCCTTTGTTCATGGCCAGAGATGTAAAGGCTATGGAGGAGTTAACTTGGGGAAATAACCATGAGCCACGGCCTCTTAAACTGACGAGCTTTGGGGTTAACCAGGTCTGAATTTGGTGAAGGAATTCATGCTCATGATGCAGTTATAAGGGATAATGAGGCGTCTGCCACTGAGGTAAATTACTCACCGCAAAGAGTGTAAGTTTTATACAATTTTTTGCTTTTTAGGTTTTTGTTGATTTTGGTGTATTGAGTTAATTGATGTTTTGTTTGTTGATTTAGGCCATTTACGGGTTTAGTACGATTATGAGAGGGCAGTGACATAAACAGATAGAAGGTATTAAATAGTATTTAACTATGGTATGTGATTTACCAGGTATTGAGGCAGCAGTGCAAGTGCCTATGGGCTTTGTGTTTAGAAGAAAAGATAGCGTCATGCCGTCATAAAACAAACATGCCGTTTTGGCAATACAGGTACTGTTTCCTTCATTTCCCATATTACTTGCAGTACCTTGAGGTACGTGAAATACCAAATCCTTTTTAACATAATACTATTAACTTGGCATACTCTACGAGTAAATAGAGAAAACCTCAATGAGTTATTTTGTGTGTCGAACCATGGGATTGTTGTGCATCGGTTTTAAACTGGCTAGGTCGTTTCAACTTAGCATACCAGATGCTAATGATGGAACAGAACAAGCTTTACTGAATGAGTTGTCTGCATTTAATGATCACATTAAAGAAAATGTGACTCCCCTCCGTATATACACAGCTACCAATACCTTATCACTTTTATCTTAATTCAAACAGCGACTATATCTTACGTTTGGTTACTCACTTGAATTTCACTTCTTTTTTGAAGGGCCCATTTATCAATGGAGAGAAAATCTCTGCTGCGGACCTATCACTTGGACCAAAACTGTACCATTTGGAAATTGCTTTGGGTCGTTACAAGAAGTGGACAATTCCAGATTCGCTTCCTCATCTAAAGACCTACATGAAGGTACACAAATTGTCACTATATTGCTAAAAATGATCCCTTTAAGCAAGTGTAATACAATCTACTGCATTGTAAATTGGATGAAGGAGGAGTTGCTCACCGGCAAGAGCACTTGGACTTTAACCAAGACAGATTAGTACATGCTCATACTTGTCAAACAGATTTTGGCGATAAAGAGCCACGGACAGTGAAAGCGAATAAAAAAAATTTAGAAAAGTAATGTCGATGGGAAAAGGAGTCAACGCTTCACTCTCCTGGAAGTAGTTAACGACACCTTGATAATAAGCAATGAAAGATGGAGGCCATTTGCTTTGGAAAACGTTCATCCGGATGTTCAACTTTTGCATTTTGTAGAAGAAGACGTTAACTGCTTCACGTGACAGGATATAACCGCCACGGTACTAAACATATTAAATTGTATCTTACTTATATTTATTTTACATGCTACTATAAATGTAATAATATAGCATAAGGGATGTGAAAATTATACAAAATACATTGCATATACATTTTTTCATCCATGTAACCTATACTTTGGTCTTTTATAGACATGCACCAACACCACACTCCCGCAGCAACGCGCGGGTTTCCCAGCTCGTTATGTAACATTTCATATAATTTATTTTGCTTTTTTTATTAATTTTATTCTCATTCATCTTAATATTGTTCATAATCAACGCTCGTATCTACTATATTATACTTACTTATTATGACAAATTTTAATAAGTATAATTATAATAGTATTAGTTACAACACTTTTTCGTACTTTTTGTAAATATGTTTTAAAAAAAGTTAATTACAAAAATACAATATACGTAATTTAATATAAGAAAAAAAAAACGTCTATAACAATAACTACCTATTAACTTTTCAACGCTTTTAATAAATGTTATTTTTAAAACACGTCTAAAATGAAAAATTCATGTTATTATATATATTGTACAAACTAATAAACATACAAAGTTTCATACAATTTATATGCAAACAAGTTGATGGTACATATGGTTTTAAAGTTTGGACCAGACCAATGGGGTCAAGCGGGAACTGGAGTCGCCATCGGTTCGCCTAGCCAATAAAAGCCGTCCAAAAACAAACATGAGAGGACCGTCGGAACCGGTAAAAATGAGTGAACTGGGTTGGAACGGGTCATTTTCTTATTGTCTTTCTCAAGTTAGTCAACTCGTCATTGTTATTTTTTTATGTCTGAGCTTTAATCAGAGGGTACCTGCCACCGCAACGTGTGAGTACCCTGATAGTAATATCAGCATGGCTCGCAAAGGCCCCGCAAAAGCATCGCAAAGGCGTGAGGCTTAATCATGCTGCCACGCCAGCCTTATACCACGTTCTTATGTAAACTTGATATATGAAATATGACATAAATATATAAATAAATTCATATTTTGTGTCGCCTTATGCCACGCCGTATAAACGCAAAAGTTTCGCCTTGGCCGCAAAGGCGTGAGGCTTAGTCATGCCGCCAAGCCATGCAGTGGCGGAACTAGGAGCCAAGTTCAGGGGTAGCGAAATACGAAAATTTGTTTAGGGGTAGCGAAAATTTGTTTCAGGGGTAGCGAAATACGAAAAATAGTACGAAAAACGTAAAAAATGCCAAAAATTCCACTACCGGGTAAAAGTTCAGGGGTAGCGACCGCTAGCCCTGGGCTATACATGGCTCCGCCCATGACGCCATGCCTCGCGCTATTTATAACCTTAGTTATATGTAATTAATTCACTCTCTTTCATGTGAAAAGACTCAAATGCCCTTTGTCTTCTTCACCATCACTTACCCGCCACAATCACCACCATATCTCTACCAAATCCATCCCACCATCACCCTCACCATCCATCTTAACCACCCGACCGTCACCACAATATCTCTACCGAAAATCAAGAAGACCATAACCATCACCATCCGTCATAACCCAAAACTTGATAGCAAGCATCACCCCAAAATTTTATAAATCATAACCCCCCACACTTGTTAAACAAACCCTCATCAAATCTTTATTGAAACCCTACCATATAAATTTTAAACATAAGTTTTTTTTTTTGGAAACATTTATTGCTTTCTACCAATTTTGGCTTTCATAAAAATAAAATTTTTTAAAATATTTTACCCATAACTCAAACAAATATCTGAAAATAATAAAATGAAGATTAATTTGTGTTAAATGAAACAAAAAAAAACCCCCAACAAGCAATTTTGAGGGTTTTAGAAAGACAACATAAAAAGTTCATTAAGTATAAACAGTTATAAGTTTTTAAGACATTAAAAGGGGTGTGTTCACCTAAGGGTTTAAAATTTTAAACCCCGTGCCAAAGTCACCCCCAC
>CP139503.1:93669310-93692875 GCA_021014915.2 Artemisia tridentata subsp. tridentata | reverse complement strand
AAGGGGTTTTTTGCTGATTTTTTGTGTTTAATTATGACTCCAATAAAAATTGAAGATCTTATCTTTTTTGTGTGTTTTTTTTTTATCTTCAATTTTTGGGAAAAATTTTCAGGTATGTCGAGGCAAGTAGGAAGGGGATAAAAAAGATGGGGCTTTTTCAGCGACTTAAAAAAAAGAACATTTTTTGGGGATGGAGGTGTTTCGATAAGATTGAAGGAGAAAACCCTAAGTAGAAAGGCTACTTGTCTTAATTTGTAACAAGGCCCTTAGTGCCAAACCGAGTTCAAACCGAAATTTGAAGGACACATGCATAAATTTTCGACTTGAAAAAGGGCGAGCCACGACGAAAACGTTCCCGTTGGATCAAGATTTTTAGGGAAAAATTTGGGAATAACGATTATTAAACAAAATTATCCATTTAGTTATCTCACATGGGGCAACAAGACAATTGCACAAATTTTTACACCCGTTGTGACTTCAATTTGTAGAAATTTAGAAATCAATTGCTGCTATATAACCAAAAAGAGAAAAGGGGAAACTTAAAATGAAGCTGAAAAAGGGAAGTGGAGGATATCTTTCACGGGGTGATTTGGGAGTTCATAGCAAATGATGGTTACTGGGTTTTTAAGGTCATTATGTTGATGAAACTTGGGTATTAAGGAAAAGTGTTAAAATTTGCGTTTAACCCCCCTCCTAACAGGTAAAATCTTTTGCATCATTTGATAAACTTTTTATAATGGGGGATTAAATACAAAGTTTTTACGATACACTACAACAACAACAACAACAAACCCAATCCCGTCGGGGGAGGGTTAGGGGGAGGGGAGATGTAGACAACCTTACCCCTACCCCCAAAGGGAAACCCGGGAGTAGAGAGGTTGCTTCCAAAAAGACCTCCGGCAGGGGGCATGTGTGCGCATGAGAGAGCAAGGGGAAAGGGGAGCAAACCCAGACAAGCATAGCAGACAAAAAAAAAGGCAAAAGACAGGCAAAACAAGGAAAAAAAAAAAAAAAAAAAAAAAAAAAAAAAAAAAAAAAACATAGAAGGGACAAAAGCACAATAATCACAGAGCAAAGAACTAAGAAAAGCAGGCAAACCTAAGGAGGCAAGACAAAGCAAAGCAGGGCAACGCACGGGGCCTAAAGCTAAGGCAAAGCAACCAAACAAAGCAAAGCAAAGCAGGGCACGCACGGGGCCTAAAGCTAAAGCAAAGCAACTAAACAAAGCAAAGAAAACAAAGTAAAGCAGGTCAGCGCACGGGGCCTAAAACTAAGGCAAAGAAACCCAACACACCTAGCCTGAGCTACCCGAATAACCTAATTCTATCTCTCCACGCCTTTCTATCTGAGGTCATGTCCTCGGACAAGAGCAGCTCCTTCATGTCGAGCTTAAGTCTATCCTCCCATCTGAGATTGGGTCTACCCCTCCTTCTCACCCCATCCACCATTAGCGCTTCGACTCTTCTTACGGGTGCTGATTGTGGCCTCCTCTTTACATGACCAAACCACCTGAGCCTTCCTTCTCTCATCTTCGAGATAATAGACTCGACCTCAAGCTTAGCTCTGAAAACTCCATTCGGGATCATGTCCATTAAGGTCTTACCGCAAGTCCACCTTAGCATTCTCAGTTCCGCTACCTTGACCCTGTTAGCATGAGCTTTGGAGATAGGCCAACACTCAGACCCGTACAATATAGCCGGTCTAATCGCCACCTTATAAAATTTACCCTTTAGTTTAATGGGACGTTCCTGTCACAAAGGACTCCCGACGCTGCCCTCCATCTCGCCCAACGAGCTCTAATCTGGTGGGTTACGTCCTCATCTATCCTCCCTGATTTGTGAATCATCGATCCCAGATATCTAAAGGACTCCTTGGGTGGAAGGATCCGGTCACCGATACGGATATCCATATCTTCGTGGTGGCCTGACTCGATCCTCCCAAAATCACATCTCATATACTCCATCTTCTCTCTGCTCACTCGAAGACCATTGTCCTCTAGGGCCTCCCTCCAGTGCTCAAGTCTGTTGTTTAATCTATCCGCCGATTCTGCCACCACCACAATGTCGTCAGCAAAAATCATGCTCCACGGAATGCAATCTTGAATCCCTCGAGATAACTCATCAAGAATCAGTGCGAAGAGGTACGGGCTAATGGCAGATCCTTGGTGGAGTCCCACTTCCACAGAGAAAAACTCTAAGATCCCTACTGAGGACCGTACACGGGTCTTAGCCCCCTCATACATATCTTTAATTACTCTGATGTATCTCCTTGGGGTTCCTTTATCAATTAGAGTTCTCCAAATTAACTCCCGAGGAACACTATCATATGCCTTTTCGAGGTCAAGGAACGCCATATGCAGATCCTTTTGTCTTTCTCTATACTTCTCCATGAGACTTCTGAGAAGGTGGATCGGCTCAATCGATGACCTCCCAGGCATAAAACCAAATTGGTTCTCAGACACCCTCGTCTCCCTTCTCAATCTTCTCTCAATAAGTCTCTCCCAAATCTTCATGGTGTGGCTAAGAAGCTTAATGCCTCTATAGTTGCTACACACTTGCACATCCCCCTTGTTCTTGTAGATAGGAATGACTTCACTGAGTCTCCATTCTTCTGGCATCTTATCACCGGAGAAGATCTTGTTGAAAAGGCACGTCAACCATCCTACCCCCTCATCACCCAGACACCTCCAGGCTTCAATGGGGATTTGGTCCGGCCCTACTGCTTTGTTTCTCCCCATCTTCATTATTGCCACCTTCACTTCTTGTTGGCTAATCCTCGAATAGTAGCACTCAGGTAGTTAGCTAGGGTTCTCTCCTACTCCTCTCTCTTCCGAATACCCTCCGTTGAAAAGCGAGGAAAAATACTCTCCTCATCTTTTCCTAATATCCTCTTCGTTCACAATGGTTCGTCCGCCTTCATCTTTGATATATTTTATGTTACCTAAGTCCCTCCTTCTTCTCTCTCGGGCTTTAGCAATCCTGAATATATCGTTAGCTCCCTCATTGGAGTCCAATTTCTTGTACAAATCTTCGTACGCTTTGTCCTTCGCCTGGGCTACTGCCTTTTTGGCTTCTCTTTTCGCTACTTTGTACCTCTCTTCTGCGCCTGTAATATCAGTTTGAATAACGTGTTAGTAGAAACTTTAAGAATTCATCTACGTTTGAATAACGTGTTAGTTTGTGATGGTAAATTTATACATGTGCGTTGTGGAGCACATGTACTAAATCTTATTGTGCAAGCCGGGTTGAAGGTGATTGAAGGATCCATCGAAAAGGTTTGAGAGTCAGTGAAGTATGTAAGAGGAAGTAATCAAAGAAAGACTAGTTTTGCAGAATGCATATCACAACTAAATTTGCAATGTGGGAGGCTTGTATGTCAAGATGTCGTAACTAGATGGAATTCCACGTATATGATGCTTGATTGTGCCTTAGTTTATCAAAATGCATATGCTCGTTTGGATCTAGTTGATACAAATTATACATGTTGTCCAACAGAAGAAGAATGTGCAAGGATTAGGGAAATTGCCAAGTTTCTTAAACCTTTTTATGAGATCATAACATTATTTTCGGGGAGCTCTTATCCTACTTCCAACCTATACTTTTACAAAGTTTACAAAATCCAGTCTAATATCGAAGCAGCAATTCGTAATTCGGATCCCGTAATAAGTAAAATGGGAAAAGATATGAAAACGAAGTTTGACAAGTATTGGAATGAATATTGTAAAGTCTTGTGTTTTGCGGTTATTATGGATCCTCAGTATAAGGATAAAGTTATTGATTACTATTTTTCCAAACTTGAAATGGCACCTCAAGTACGTAAAGAGAAAGTCGATGATATAGTTGATTCTTTGTCTGAGTTATACTTTGATTATGAGTTGAATTATGAGACAATGCATGATTCTTTTGGAGATGGTAATGAAAATGCTAATAACAGTGAAACAATGGATGAGTTAGATGACATGGCGGATTTTGAGTCTTTTCCTAGTCATTCTCAAAGAGCTGAAACAAGTGATAAGTCAAAATTAAGATTGTATTTAGAGGAGCCTGAAATGCCTAGAAAAACAAACATTGATGTTTTACAATATTGGAAGGAAAATCAGGCAAGGTACCCGTGATTGGCTTTAATGGCTCGAGACTTATTAAGTGTCCAAATCACTACAGTAGCTTCTGAATCATCATTTAGTATCGGGGGTCGAATCTTGAGTAAATATCGAAGCTCATTGTCGCCATCAAGTGGTGAGGCGTTGTTATGCACTCGTGACTGGTTAGATTTAGAAGGTATATTGTTTCATTCTTTTTTCTTTTTTTTACTTTTATTGTTAATTGTTATGTGTAGTATATGTTTATACATGATATGATATAAGTATTAATTTCTTTTACATATTCAGATGAGAAGAACGAAATGGAAGAAGAACTATCAGAAAATCTTGAAGCTTATATAAGACGCTAATATTTCCCTCTTGTAAGTAACTTCTTATTTCTCCTTTTTTATGCTATTTTCTATCCAAACAGCCCCTTAAACTTGATCTGTCCAAACAGCCCTTAAACCTGATCTGTCCAAACAGCCCTTAAACCTGATCTGTCCAAAAAAGTTATTTGAACACGCTAGGCAACGTTTTTACTGCTGAATAATGGGGTAGCTCGTCAAAGGTCGTAATTTGGATATTCAAGTCATGCTTAAGTCTATGTATGCAGTCTGTAAAATCTTTTCTTTTTCTTTTTTCATTTGTTTATGCATTAGTCGTTATCTTCGTCTTTGCTTCTGGTGTTTATCAGTAAAAAAGATCTAATATTTTGTTGATTTGAACACAGTTAAATCACCAAAAAGAAATGGAGCTTAAGCTCAACGCTTATATTTGGTTTCAGTTTGGATTTACATGAACATGTCCTATACTCCTATGTAATCTATTAGCATAACATATGTCAAGAACAATCCGATATGCATGTGAAAATATAAACACGCCCTAGGTTTATATTACTTGTTGGATGGTAACTTTTGGCATCCTTTTTGATAGTAAAGTTTTTTCCCAAGTGTTGGTTTGTTATAGTTGAAATACTGCTGCTTCGTGAGCTCCTTAAGAGTAATGTATGTCGTCAAAATCCATATGTGAGTCAAGATTTCTCATCTCTGTGTTGGAATAGAAGGTTGCAGTTGTCACTAAGGTAGCCATATAAATCATATAGTTTTGTGCTATTAATAACATGCGGTAGTAGGTTGTTGGACTTATGTGCGTGTGACTCGTGTTTGGTTTGTTTTCCACTGATCCACTTTTTTCCTGGTCTTCAGCTTTCGAGCATATTAGCTTTTACCCGCGACATCCTGGTAACATTTTGATAATAGTAGAGGTCAAAATACAATCTTTAATGGGTGAAACTGGTCCAGGTTGAAATGGGTCATTTTTAACTATTTTTCTTTTGGGGGGTTACCATGGTTTCCAGTTTTTTGGCCGACTAATTCACGCGGGTTGAAATGGGTCATTTTTTGTATGGGTCAAAACGGGTCGCTAGATTTAAGGCTGCTAGGAACTTTTCTGATCAGTTCCCCTTTACTCCTTTAGTTTAAATATCTGATTTGACCCATTTTAGTTTAAATATCTGATTTTATAGACTGACGTTAGATTGTTTTACCAACTTGTCGCTTTCCTTTGTCTTATGTCTGATGTTAAATCAATCTATAATAGTTTTGTTTTTTGATGCTAGAGAATAACAACCACACGAATTGTTTTGACAGGCAAATGAGTTTAATCATCCTGAGCTCAAGAGAAGTACCGCCGACAGCATTCCATTGGATCACATTACCTGTCATCGCTGAAGAGGTAACCAAGGGAAGAATTGCCACCAGGAGCAGCATGGACCTTAGTTGAAGGCCGATTCTGAAACAAATTGCACACAAATAAATATATAATTCGACTCAATGTTGCTCTGACTTTAAAATGAATTTACAATATCAAATTATCATACTGTGATGTAATTTCCACAGTTTTGTCCATCTGGCCTATGGTAATTATTTGTCATGTTATCAACTTGGGTATTACTTTTACCAGGTCTTATTTTGTAAATAATGTTTTTTCAAAATAGTCCGTTTGACCCGTGCCCGTTTTGACCCGTCCTTGTTTGATCCGAATTATAATTTGAACGTTTTAGCCCGCGCCTGTTTAGCCCGTGCCCGTTTTGGCCCGTGCCCGTTTTGCCCGGATTATAATTTGCCCGTTTAGCCCGTGCCCGTTTTGGCCCGCGCCCGTGCCCGCCTGGCCTGCCCGTTTGGCCACCTCTAGATGTAACTGTAAGTCTGTAACTATAAATTATATCTTCTTTTTTCGGCTTGAGCCGAATTCACAGTACCCCCTAAGGGGCGGGTGAAGCGGGTAACCGTCAGGACCTCAAAATTTTACTTACGTTTAATAATATCACATGTACTTAATAGGTTAGCGGTTACTCAAAATGATATTATGGAGCAAAATGACTACCAATATTTGATCAAACATATTGCATCATAATGTTTTCGCTTTTCACGTAGATAATTGTATATTTTAAACGAATGCTACATTTTATTTTGCATTTATTTTTATGGTCTCATTTCGTACTTTCACCCAGGTGCTCCAAAAACTCGCAAAGGCACTCCTAATTCATACAGTATATATTTCTACCAATCAGCTAATAATCAAACAACAAAAAATTTAATGTACCGTGTTTGGTTTATATATGCAGGAGTTGGGGGATCATTTCATTAACCATAGCCTACATTTGGCAACTATACACCTTGTGGATCTTAGTACAACTTCATGAAGCAGTTCCTGGCAAGAGGTACAACCGATACGTTGAACTTGCTGAAGCAGCATTTGGTAAGAATTGACAAAGAGCCTCTAATCTTTAAGCCCGTTTTTGAGCGATTTATGATTTCTGACTTATTAGACTTCATTTATCAACGTTTATGTCTATTTAGCTATGACATCCTAAGTTCCTAACGATGTTTTTTTTTTTTTTCTTTTCTGTTCAAGGGAATCGATTGGGGGCATGGCTGTCGATCTTCCCAACAGCTTACCTATCTGCAGGGACTGCGACAGCCCTGATTTTAATAGGAGGAGAAACCATGAAACTCTTTTTTGAGATTGTGTGTGGGCCCACATGTTCATCCAATCCATTAACAACAGTAGAATGGTATCTGGTTTTCACATCTTTATGCATTGTGTTGTCTCAACTTCCAAACCTTAACTCTATAGCCGGACTATCATTAGTAGGAGCCGTGACAGCCATCATTTACTCAACCATGGTCTGGCTCCTCTCGGTTACCCAAAATAGACCACCCAATATCTCTTATGAACCCATCCCATTACCTTCATTTACCTCTTCCATGTTCTCGGTTTTCAATGCACTTGGTATTATAGCATTCGCATTCAGAGGGCATAATTTAGTACTCGAGATTCAGGTAAATTGACTTTTAAGGTCAAATAGTAAATTGATCTGGCTTCAAATTTGATTTAGATCCTTTGAAACTTCAAAATTATTCTAGAATGATACTTATTAACTTTAAACTAGCTGTACACATTTTGTACTGAATGTATTTTAGTGACCATTTTGAGATACCTTTGATTTTAAGGTCAAACAGTCTGTTTTTGGACCTCAAAAGTGATTTAATTCATTCGAAGTTAAAGAAAAGCTTTATTATATAGCATAATTTATATGTTCTACTTCAGAATCTGTATGATGCTATCGATTATGTTAGAAATCCAATCAGATTATGTATTTAACGGTATAACTGGTTTGACCTCAAAAAAGTAAAATTTGAATATTACTGACAGTTTTGTGGTATGTTCTCAGTCAACAATGCCATCAACTTTTAAGCACCCGGCTCATGTGCCAATGTGGAAAGGGGCTAAGGTCGCGTACTTCTTCATTGCCTTGTGTTTATTCCCTGTAGCCATTGGTGGTTTCTGGGCTTATGGAAATCAAGTAAGTGCATTCATAGTATATAACCATTTCATCCTTCTCAATATCAAATGTATAACAGATACTAATCTCAAATTTCAATCTTGTAGATGCCTCCAGGAGGGATTCTTAACGCCCTATTTGGCTTCCATCAACACGACATTTCAAGAGGGCTACTTGCAACAACATTTCTCCTAGTTGTCTTTAGTTGCTTGAGTAGCTTCCAAATCTACTCAATGCCCGTTTTTGACAACTTTGAAGCTAGCTACACGCACCGTACAAACAGACCTTGCTCAGTATGGGTCAGGTCAGGTTTCAGGGTGGTTTATGCATTCATAAACTTCTTCATTGGGGTAGCATTACCATTTCTTTCCAGCCTAGCTGGATTGTTGGGAGGACTAACACTTCCGGTCACATTTGCATACCCTTGTTTCATGTGGGTGTTGATAAAGAAGCCAACAAAGTATAGCTTTAATTGGTACTTCAATTGGTCACTCGGGTGGCTTGGTGTCGCGTTTAGTTTTGCCTTTACGATTGGTGGTATTTGGAGCATTGTTGATAATGGGTTAAAGTTGAAGTTCTTTAGGCCAGCCTAGCTAATGATTGTTTTATCTGTTTGTGGTTTTTGCTTATGTGATTTGATATATACAGTTTATGATATATGTCGTGTGTGGTAATTGTATTATATGCCTGTGAGATTAAATGGAACAAGCTAGTTATGTGTATTTCGATATAAAGTAATTTTCTTGATCTATAGACAACAGTCCAACACATGTAACTAAAAAAAGTGATTAACTGAATTCAGATGACTACTAATATAGCTTAACAGCGTAGTGTGTTCTTCTTTATAGGATATAGTACAAATTTTGTAATGGATGTTGGGTAATCTTGATGGGTTAAGTCCATGGAGCGGGTCAGCGGGTTTTACTAATGAACTGGGTCAGTTACCAGGTCTTGTGGTTGACCGAGTTTCTTGCAAAGTGGAGTTGTATTGGTTCCTATTTTCTTGCTTAGTGGGTTAGTAGTTAGTACCCCCGTCTGTTATTTACTTTTAGTATAGGGAAAATCGTCTAAAAAGTCATCAAACTTGCCACATTTTCCTATGGTAGGCTATCAACTATTTTTTTTACTATTGTAGGCATGTACTTTCTTAATATTCCTATTGTGGCCATATTAAGGGTGTGTTATGACGTGGCACTATTTAATCATTCTAATCCCGTTATTTTTTCTAGTTTCCCGTTTTTGCTAACTTTTGGGTCCGTTTTGACAATAAACAAAGACTTGGGACTTTTAAAATACACTTTATTACAATTATAACTTACGATACCTTCACTCCCAAAATCATTATCACAAACCCTAATTCACACACGCAGTTATTTACTCAGAGGCCACATTTGATGTGCGTTTTGATAGTTCAGGTACATTTTCTTTGTTCAGGCCACATTTGATGTGCGTTTTGTTAGTTCAGGTACACGCAGTTATTTTGTAACAGAATGATACCTGGTACCAATATGCACCAATTTGATGTACACAATGATGGTTTCTTTGCCCATTTACCTTTAAGGTATGATGATGGTGTGATTCTAAATATGGCTGTTCCAAGGATGCCTTACGAAACATTTGCTCAATTCGTAGAAGAAAAAGTTGGTAACTACTTTCAAGGTTTGTATTACAAAGTTCCAAATATTGAATTAGAGAAAGGTTTAGTTAGAGTAACTAATGATAAGGAAGTAGCATACATGTTTGATGTTGCTGACTTGTATGGTAGGCTAGATCTTTATCTTGATCACTTAGATATGGATCTGTCAGAGTATTTAGGTAATGCAGATACCTCTTTTATGAATGACACTGTTTCTAAGGCAAAAGGCACTCCCAAAAAGAGGTATTGCAATGAGTTTTCAGTAGATGAGATGGTTCATTGGGCTGAGATGGAGTGTCAGTATGAGGGTTCATCTTCTAACCATCCTAGAAACTCAGAGGGTGATAATATTAGGACTAGTGCAGAGGGTGATCATACTAGGACTAGTGTAACTGGTGAACATAGCAGGAACGTAAATGTTGATAAGGGCAAAGAGAAGGTTACACAGGATGATACAGAGAGTGATTATGATTCTGAGTTTGATAGTGACTTTGATAGTGACTATAATTCAGATAAATCAGTTGACTATCTCAGTCCTGGTGAAGAGGAGTTGATTGAACTTAGAAAGAGGATCAAAGCTAGTAGAGGGAAGAAACCTATGGATTTTCCAGGAATGAGTGAACCAAATGATCAACACACTATACCTACTGAAAATCATAGAAGTGAGACAATGTTAGAACATGATTTGTTCATGACTAATTTGATGAGAAGGCTACAATCATCTGATGAGAATGGAAAACAACAAGATCCTTTTGTTTCTGTTGAAAAAGCTGTGGACAGGTATCCAGTATATGATGAAAGTACCCACTGGAGACTGAGGCATCCAAAGGTATGCTTCCATATTATCAACTTGTGATATTGTTTATAAATGTTGTTTATAAACATTTGTTCTGTTTGAAATGTAGGTTGGTGAAAAGTATCCCAGTGTTGAGAAGTTTAAAGAGGGTCTCACCTACTATGCATTGGCTAATGGCTTTTCTTTGTGGTATGAGAGGAGTAAGCGTACGATGGTGGTAGCAGAATGTGGAGTGAGGCATTCACAGTTGATGAACAAAATAAGTCTTGCACCTGTAGAATGTGGCAGTTATCATTGTTCTTCATGGGTCCACTATCCTCATTGTTCTTCATTCGCTTCTGCCTTTGATAGAACCCATACACCAAATCTTTGTAGTATTCACTAGGAAGTTCTTCATCCAGAAACTCATACACTTGACAAACAGTGCATGTGACGAATCGCTTACCCGGATTCCTCCTTGTGGTTGATGTTTGCACTCTTAATTGACGATTACAGTTACAAAAGTGTTCAATCTTACCTCCAATTAAACGGGATTGAGCTGAACTAGAACTACTCATGATTTAGGGTTCTTGATTTTTTTTTTGACCGTTTGGGGAAAAGGGTGAAATTGGGGAAAGAGGGAAAATGATTTAGTGGAAAGGGGTTGGTGGGTGTTATTGATAAAATATAAAAAAGATAAAACTCAACCTCCAAGTAATTCATATTGTCAAAACACACCCAAAAATGTGAAAAAACGGGATATAACGGGATTAGAGTGATTAAGTAGTGCCACGTCATAACACACCCTTAATATGGCCACAATAGGAATATTAAGAAAGTACGTGCCTACAATAGGAAAAAAAATAGTTGATAGCCTACAATAGGAAAAGGTGGCAAGTTGGATGCCTTTTTAGACCATTTTCCCATTAGTATATAGGGAAAAAATCACAAAATAGTAACCAACTTTCGCTAGTTTTTTTTGGAAGGCGACTTTCATTTTTTGGTTGGAGTCGCAACCTGCCACTTCGACAGACCCTCATCCACCACATGCCCAGACTATGTTGAAGTCACTCAATTTTTTTTGTCATTGAAAAACCACTCAAATTTCGTATTTGTTTCATTCTTGCATAAATTTTAGTTTCTCTTCCAAATCATCATGTAACTAAGGACGACGTGTGAGTTTGTAGATGACGTTGACATTTTATTTAGCTTACATGGAGTTCTAATTACCACTAACAAAGTTTAAATTCTCCTCAAGAACACAGTAGTACTTATTATAAGTTTATAACCCCTTATGAATTTTCACATAGTTAGTTTATTTATCAATAAATTCCTACTAGGCCATTAAACTCTATCCTTTGAGAATCAACATGACCTATTCTTAGGGTGGGAGGAGTCATGATTCCGAAAATTTCAACCCTCCCAAATTTGACCAATAAAATTATGCCTACTCAGTTCAACCCTCCAGCCCTCCCAACCAACCTTCCCAACCAATTTCACTCGCACCCATGATTTTCCAGCCCTCCAAATTTTTTTATTTCCCCCCCCTAAACTATTAAACTACACAATTTATAACTAGATCTTATCATATCTCTCACTCCCTCTCAAAAGTCTTATCATATCTCTCACTCTCCCTCTCAAAAGTCTTATCATATCTCTCACTCCCTCTCAAAAGTTCCATCTCCTCTCCTTCTCCCTCTCATCTCTAGAACCGCCTCAAAACACCACCACCTCACTTCGCCGCCACTACCACGGCCATCGCCGCTGCCACCATACGCAGCCACCAAGATCACTATTTTCTTCATCGTGGGTCAAGAAAACAGGTAGATCGAAGGTGTTTAAGAGTTGTTTTGTTTATATGTTCGAGATTCGTCCTCCTCCGTCATCTCTCTCTCATTTCCATGGTATGCCAATAATAACATATGGTATGCCAATAATAACACATCTATTTTGTTATATATCTTTGCTCAAAAACCAAAAACAAATCATGTTTTCGTCATGTTCGAGATTCGTCCTCCAACAGTCGAATTTTAAACAGGCCAAAAAAAAAAAAAAAAAAAAAAAAAATTACAACAAAGCCCCTCCAACGTATACTTCACCGGTTTGATCAGAGGGTATATAGCCCTCCCACCAGCCCTCCCAGGCCAACCCACTGGGCACGGGGTGGTGTTACCGGCGGGTTCAACCAGCCCTTTGGGCAACCCGATGGGCACTCCGCCTGGCCTTAACCACATACACATGGTGAATACTTTGATTAATAGATTATCTTACTATATTATAAATCATTAAGACCTACTAATAATAGAAACTCTTAAAATTAAGTAATCCAAGTTATAAAGCTAAAAGTACAAGTAATTAAAACATATTTTCTAACATTTACAAGTTCTTAAGCTCAAAGTACAACTATTTAAAATAGAAATACTAACATTAAATACAATAAATAAATCATTATGTACATTAAATACAATTAATTAACTGGTCAATAAATACAATTAATACAGTTATTAAAACACCCTTTACATAAGAAATACAAATTATCAAGCATATTGTACAACCAACTTAAACACAATTCCTGCATTAAATGTCACTAATACAAATAATAAAGCATATTATACAAATATTCAAGCCCGAACGGGCAACGGGCCAAATGGGCTTAAGCCCGAACGGGCACGGGCCAAACGGGCTTGAGCCCGAACGAACACTAGCCAACGGGCTCGAGCCCAAACGGACACTAGCCAACGGGCTCGAGCCCGAACGGGTACGAGCAAAACGAAATTCCTGATATCCTTAAATTTATTGTCAAAAAGAACATAATAAACTAAAATACAAGATTCACCGGAAAATTTTATTTCAGGGTACCCGCCGCCGCAACGCGCGAGTACCCTGCTATATTCTTAAACAGACCTCACCGTAGATCAGTGTCATTAACAACAACATTGGAACTCAAACATTCTGTTAAGCACAAAACTTATAAGCTCTATATCGTATAAAAATACTAGTATTCATTTTTAAAATCTAAAGTTTATTTCAAACACATTTTCTTCAATGACATCTACAGTTTCCTTCGTTGTCGCAAACTCGCAATGTTCTTTGGAGTCGAGTCGCATTTGGCCTCACTTTGCCCAATGTGATATTAATGATTCGATTTTATATGAACAAGATTTAAATGGATTTTTGTGTTAGCAATCCTACACATATATTCGGTGTCACATTAGTAGTCCATGTCATCTAAACACATGTACACATCATATGGTAAACGTTGCGTTAAGGAGTTAACGCACCACGTTAACATGGGTTTAACGAAGAGGCACGGTGTGGTTAACTCAGCTTTAACGCATCACGTTAAGCCTTAACGCAAGCCAAAAGGTGAAGACACTGAATGCTTTTAATGTTTTCGACTTATCAAACTTTATATTTTTTTTCCGTACTTTCAGTTCCCTAATTAAAAATTAACTAAATATATAACTTTTACATGTAGTGTACTATTATAAATAAAGCTCAATACATGTAATAAACAATATTTGATTATAATACTGATATGTTATATTTAGAAGAAGTTTAAAAAAAAAAAATAATGGTTAAAATAATTGTGACATTAAAATTAAATGTTTTAGTTAGAACAAATTATGAATTATAATTGGATAATAGATATTGATTTTAACAATTGATACGTTACAAATTATTTCTTTACTTTGAACTGATTTTAAATCTCATGCATATATGTAGCTTTATATGTAGCTTGTGAATTATTTTTGGTATGTTATATTTTGCGTAGAAAATAAATCTTAGATATTGATTTTAAAACGTGAAAGCCTTATACATTGAACTGGTTTTAATCCTCGCGCATATATGTAGCTTGTGAAATATTCCGGTGTAACATGTTTTTCTTAAAAAAAATCTTTATATCTGCATTATACATAAAGATAAAACATATTTGCTGAAAAACTCGGAAAATTGTGACATTAAAATTAAATGTTTTAGTTAGAACAAATTATGAATTATAATTGGATAATAGATATTGATTTTAACAATTGTTACATTACAAATTATTTCTTTACTTTGAACTGATTTTAAATCTCATGCATATATGTAGCTTGTGAATGATTTTTTGTATGTTATATTTTGGGTAGAAAATAAATCTTAGATATTGATTTTAAAACGTGAAAGCCTTGTACATTGAACTGGTTTTAATCCTCGCGCATATATGTAGCTTGTGAAATATTCCGGTGTAACATGTTTTTCTTATAAAAAAGTCTATATATCTGCATTATACATAAAGATAAAACAAATTTGCTGAAAAACTCGGAAAATTGTGACATTAAAATTAAATGATTTAGCTAGAACAAATTACGAAATATAATAATAGATATTATTTTAACAATTGTTACATTACAAATTATTTCTTTACTTTGAACTGATTTTAAATATCATGCATATATGTAGCTTTATATGTAGCTTGTGAATTATTTGTTGTATGTTATATTTTGGGTAGAAAATAAATCTTAGACAAAAATACACCGTTGGTCCCTAAACTTTCCCAAAAACATCACATGGCCCCAAACTTGGGAAAATAGTCGCCTAGAGTCCAAAACACAAGTTTTTGAGGCCGAATGCGTCCCTTTGACCGTAATCCGTTAGTCAACACCCCGTTATATCTCATCAAATATGTTAAATGACTATATTGCCCATATATATATAACAACCCCAAACACATCTTCATTTCATTTTATTCAATCTCTCTCTTACCAAAACACACACTAAAAACACCGTCACCCTAACAATACAACAAGTTCAACTTCTATTGAAGATGAAGAATTAGTTGATGATGATGATGATAATGATGATTTGGATTCGAGATCTGAGTTGGAATCTCGGTATGGTTTTGGATCTTCGGTTCATAATGAATCTATGTGTGTGCTAACCAGCTCATAACTCCATTTTGCTTTTAGCCCTCCTTTGACATAAAATCCAATCTAATCTAATCTAAGAAGGTTAAGGAAGAAGAAGAAGAACAAGTGGTACTAACCTTCGATTCCATTATCATCTTTGACCGAAAAATCGCAATACATTCATTCAGTTGTGTACTTGTGTTCTTTTGTTTACTTATGACGTCATTCTCCCTCAGGTATATAACAATTGATCCTTACTTTAGATCCATTCATTCATTCATTTTTATTTTATTCAAATTCAATTGAATTGTGTATATGCCTTTTTTTTATATGATTTTGCTATAGTTCAAAACTTTTTAGGGTTTATGTGTTTGACCTGGTTATCTGCATAGTCGGACATTAGTGGGTAAATGAATCCTGAACGCATAGTTGTAAAAATCGGCCTAGGCGGGGGTAACTAGGGTCCAGGCGTGTGTTTGTAGATGTGGTTTAGAGTTAATCGACCAATATAGTCGGAAACTGTCAAAATCAGACAGTCAAAGTTTATAATAGATAATTTCAATCCAACTAGGCCCCGTCTAATCCCCGCCTAGGCCGATTACTAGTTGGAAGGTGGTCTACTGCCGCCTAGGTCCCGATTACTAACATGGTTATTTTAGTTTGAATTGGCACAAGAGGTATTGTTAATGATGGTCTTTTGGTTTTAGTTGTTGAACTAGTTATAATATTTGCTAAAACGCCACACTCTTTTTGTTGTAGATTCAACATACAGTTGAGGCGGTTGGATATTACACAGGTGTTAGTTCCGAAGTTTTTGTTGGAAAGGTTGTTCTTGAGATGCCCGTTCTAAAGTCCCACATTGTTATCACTCTTCCGTATGTTGGAATATTAGAATCATAAACTATAAACTAATAACCAATAACATCAAAGCATACACGCAGCGGATTATACAAGATCTGTATACATATAATTAATTAACTAAATTTAAATAGATGCGTACCTTTAGGTTTCTAGCAAGAACAAGAAGCCACGTGATCACCAAGAACAATATAAACCCTAATTTGGGTTTAATGAAGATCGAACTATACACAAGTCGATTAGGGGAAAATCTCACAAGCTAAAGGAAGCTTGTACTCCGTTCTTGTACACACGTATTACTAGCGTTTCAATGGGAAAAGCTTGGTTCTAATCACAAACAAAACCAAACACTTAATGTGAAGTTGAAATCGAAAACCCTAGGTGATAGGGATGTTAGATCGTGTAATCACAAGAGGAAGAAGAAGAGAAGTTTGGCTAGCTTGGAATTAGGATTAGAGAATAACCAATACAATGGGATTGTATTTATAGGTAAACCAAACTTCCTCTCCAAGCTACAAAACCGACTACCCTATCCCTAAGGGTGGGTTCGGTCGATCTAAGCCCAAGCAAGGGTTTCTAGATCCTTCTTGGCCTCTCTTTCATATTTAGTCCTTTAACGACCGTTATCTCTAACTCCGTTAAGTACTAACAACCGTTAAGTATTTGTTTGTGAAATGAATAAATAAATCATAATCATATATTTAATTATTCAAACCATTGAGACTCATACGTAATGTGTGCAATCCCGAAGTCTCGTGTTCGAAACCGGACATACATATATTAATTATTATCCATAAACTCTAACAGCTCCCACTTGGATATTCATTAATATAGTAATGACATGGGTTAGTCTAGCTTAACAGCCCCAATGCCCCCAGATTGAACCGAGTATGGTTTTCCTGGAAAAACCACGTGATGATTTAATCATCATACTTATCCTTTTGTTTCTAATACTGCATTAATATGGATATGGATCTCGGTCATTCCATAATTAACAATTAGTTTCTCGTTTATACATAATTGATCAAGATTACCAAATCATCTGAACATCATTCAGATTGCCTTTGGGCGTGCGCATGCAAACATCTTGTCAACCCTACGAGTGGCCAAGCAGTATTAAACTTCAAAACACATTTGAAGGAACAAATCCTTTATTGACTACGAGCGTAACCCTCAGATTTCACATCACCTCCGAAAATAGCCCTTATAACTACCTTTTACGGATAGCGTTAGACTATCTTACAGAAAATGAGCTACATCCTTGGCAGTCACCTGGTATCTCAAGTCTGAGGATAAATATTCATGATTTACTTAATGACGACGATCCATAAAGTATAATCATGTAGTTGGGATAAGTCCTATATTCAATTTATCCAATATTGAATATCATGTGATATTGGTATCTCAACCTTACAGTACATTCTACCAATCCTCACATTTGTCTTTATTTAATGATATTCCCATATCATTAATTGACAACGGACTATTTAGAATAAATTAATTATTCACGGATTTAAACATGCAAATATAGGACACAAATATTAAAAATGAGAATAAACGTTATCCACACTTTATTTCATTAAAATAATAATTGTTTACATGTCCCTTATCTAAATACTAATCCAATAGATTTACATGAAACTACTGGCTAAACGAAGACCAATACCCTGAGCATGTCGAGTAAACGGTTCCTTAGGTAATGCCTTCGTAAAAGGATCAGCCAGATTGTCATCTGTGTGAACTTTGAGTACATTTATTTCTCCTTGTTCGACTTGTTCTCGAACATAGTGATACTTTCTACGAAAGTGTCTGGCGCCCTTCATAACTCCAGGTTCATTGGCTAATGTGATTGCGGCAGAGTTGTCACAATACACATTTATAGGTAATTCTATAGATGGCATCACTCCAAGATCCGAAACGAATTTCCTTATCCAAACAGCTTCCATTGCAGCTTTCGATGTAGCAATACACTCAGCTTCTATAGCAGACATGGCCGTTGTACTCTGCTTCTTACTCTTCCAGTCTACAGCTCCTCCATTGATGACAAAAACGTAACCCGTCTGAGACTTCGTATCATCTTTATCAGTCTGAAAGGACGCATCGCAGAAACCTGTAACATTCAGTTCTGCGTCTGGATTTCCCCCGTATACAAGAAACATATCTTTAGTATTCCTTAAATACTTAAGAATGTTCTTAACAGCATGCCAGTGATCTTTCCCTGGATTCTGCTGGTAACGACTGGTAATATTTTGTGCGAATGCCACATCTGGCATTGTGCATCTTACTGCATACATGATAGATCCTATTGCCGAAGCATATGGAACTTTCTTCATGTGTGCCACCTCTTCAGGTGTTGAAGCACATAATTCGCTACTTAAGCCATGTTCTACTTGCATGGGCAAATATCCCTTCTTGGAATTTTGCATATTGAATCTTTTCAATATTTTATCCATGTAAGCACTTTGGCTTAATCCAATTAACCGCTTAGATCTGTCTCTATAGATCTTGATTTCAAGGATGTAAGCTGCTTCTCCTAAATCCTTCATGGAAAAACATTTACTTAAATAAGACTTAACTTCATTAAGACTTGGTATATGATTTCCCATGATTAATATGTCATCGACATATAGGATAAGAAAAGTAGTGTTACTCCCACTAACTTTGTGGTATACACATGGCTCATCGAAATTTTGAGTAAATCCAAACTTCTGGATTTCCTCATCAAATTTCTTATTCCATTGCCTTGATGCTTGCTTCAATCCATAAATGGATCTTTGAAGCTTGCATACTCGCTCAGAAAATTTTGGATTCACAAACCCCTCAGGTTGCGCCATGTAGATGTCTTCATCTAGGCGACCATTCAGAAAGGCGGTTTTGACATCCATCTGCCATATCTCATAGTCATAGTAAGCAGCTATGGCTATAAGAATCCTAATAGCTCTAATGTCAGCCACAGGAGAAAAGGTCTCCTCATAGTCAACACCGTATGTTTGGGTAAAGCCTTTAGCCACCAAACGAGCTTTGTAGGTGTGTACATTGCCATCCATGTCCATTTTCTTTTTGAAGAGCCATTTACTCCCAACTACCTTAGCATTGGGAGGAAGGTCTACTTCAATCCAGACTTTGTTGTCTTTCATGGATTGCATTTTCCCATCCATAGCAACCAGCCATTTATCCTTCTCAGGACTATTAATGGCAGCCCTATAACTAGTTGGCTCATCAAGATCCCCTAGTATAGTTTCCTCACACTCTACGTTTAAACATAGATGTTCAGGAGCTTTTGTAGACCTTGTAGATCTACGGATGGGAACCACATCAACTTCAGGTGGAGGACCTAAACTTTCAGGTTCCACAGGAAGTGTGTTAGTGTTCTTAGAAGGTGACGTATCTTCTTGATCATTTTCAAGATCATATACTCTCCCACTAAATTCTTGAGACAAGAAACTCTCCTCAAGTAATTCGCCATACCTAGCCACAATGACTTTATTTTCTGGTGGAAAGTAAAAGTAGTAACCCCTCGTTTCCTTAGGGTATCCTACGAAGATACACTTAACAGATCTTTGTTGGAGCTTATCCAGTGAGTCACGTTTAACAAACGCCTCACAACCCCAGATCTTTAAGTAAGACAAGTTGGGAGCTTTTCCAGTCCATAATTCATATGGAGTCTTATCAACCTTCTTAGTTGGAACCATATTTAAAATGCGAACAACACTTTCAAGAGCATAATCCTAAAAGGACATGTAGAAACTAAAAACGTGCTAAAGATAGTTTCTTGGATCGTTTTGAGCCTTAGGGTTCAACAATAACAATGAATATTAATGCACAGCGGAATAAGAACAAATCAATTGTTATTGACACAAAGTTTCTCTTTAATCACTCTCCACGCCTCAAATATTATTTGATCAGAATAATACGGTTACACTTAATCTTGTAACAGGGATCAAAGATCCTTGAGGCGACTAACAACTCTAATCTAGGCGTTTACAAAGACCTACGCCCTAGACACATACACACATTTATTGACTACATTGAGGAAGATGTATATGTCAAACCTATACCCTATGTCTCTTTATATAATAGAGACATTAGGGTTTACAAAAGAATAAACTAAAATAATAAAAGATTTCGTTGTAATCTTCCATCTTTTTGAACTTTCATCTTTTGTCACTTTAAGCCCTCATGTTTCATTCTTCTATTTATTTTGTCTCATCAAATCAAGAATCCCAACAATCTTCCCCTATTTGATGATGAAAAAATAAACAAAGTCGTGTACGAACTTCCCTAGACGAAGTAGAGAAATTGAGATGTAATCATCTCCCTGAATGAAACAAACTTGTCTTCCCCTTAAATCATGCCATGCCACCACAATATTTCTTCCCCTTTTTGTTATCAACAAATAGAGAATGAATAAACAGTAGAAACTTCCCCTCGAGTGATGCATGTACATAAAATGATTCTTCAAATCTGTAGGCTTTATATATTGTTGAAGAAAAATAATCATTACCAATTTGATGCTGAAGTAGAAGAAACCAACCCTGTGTCTTATGCCTTGTACTAAATACGACTTCGAACGTATACTCCTCAAGTATAGGGAGACCACAATCTCTTGACAAGAACCACTGAGCACAATAACGTAACTCCTTCAAGTGTTTTGTCAATTCGTAGTCACCTGATGAACAAACAAGTTACCTTTAAAGTGTAACACCCACCTTAAGATATAATAAGACACAACCTTGACAAATTCCACTGCATCATCAAAGAAGCAACAAATACTCCTCTTCGCCAATAAGAAAATTAATTCGAGCCTTTAAAACAATTAAAAACAAATTTCAAACTTCTTCGTGTGTGTGAACTTCCCCTGTGTGTGTGTAAACCAATAACCAATCAACCATGTACTTCCCTTTACTACTCGTAAATCATGCAACTAGCAGCAGTATCAATCGTGTAAACCCAGCAGTAGAAACTCCTAATACGAGCAGCAGCATTATAAAGCTAGCAGCAGAAACTTAACGCTAGCAGTAGAATCTACACCAACTAGCAGCAGAATAAAAATCTTCGAACAGTAGAATCAATAAACGCAGCAGCAGAAAAATAATAAGCGTAGCAGCAGAATGAACTCATAGTAGCAGTATTAATTCATACGTGCAGCACATTAACCAATTTCATCCCACTATCTGATAATTCAATTAAAGTATTCCACTGACCCCACATGTGTAATACAACAAACCTCCAAAGCTGCTTCTCATAAAAACTCAACCAATTTCCTCACTGACCATCGATGCATTCTCCAATCAGATCCAAGCAATTAATTTCAATAAAACTTACAAAAGACGACAACCAGTCCTTATCCAATTAATGCGAACAATAACAATTGACCAGTCCATACCATATCAGATAACGACAATTCATCAATATTAAATTGCACCGACCAATTTATAAAGTTCGATCAGTACGAGAATAATAAAAGCTTTAATTACTGATCAGGTACACTTCATCTTTGCACATGCGTATCTTGTCGTAAAGAATTAAATATAACTTTGATATCATCAAGACAATTGAAGAACGAATCTGTTAGCCCATGTGAAATCGCCGACCCAATATGTAATTAGTACCAGGTTGTTTTAATTGAATCAACAGCAGCAGCAAATCTTCTTCAAATCTGCATCTGACTTCCACGATCATAAAACCTTCTTCAAATCTGCTTCTGTCGTCAAATAAACTTTGTGAATCCCTAGGTAACGAGCTCCCCAAGCTCTGATACCACCTGTAGAAACTAAGAACGTGCTAAAGATAGTTTCTTGGATCGTTTTGAGCCTTAGGGTTCAACAATAACAATGAAGATTAATGCACAGCGGAATAAGAACAAATCAATTGTTATTGACACAAAGTTTCTCTTTAATCACTCTCCACGCCTCAAATATTATTTGATCAGAATAATACGGTTACACTTAATCTTGTAGCAGGGATCAAAGATCCTTGAGGTGACTAACAACTCTAATCTAGGCGTTTACAAAGACCTACGCCCTAGACACACACACACATTTATTGACTACATTGAGGAAGATGTATATGTAAAACCTGTACCCTATGTCTCTTTATATAATAGAGACATTAGGGTTTACAAAAGAATAATCTAAAATAATAAAAGATTTCGTTGTAATCTTCCATCTTTTTGAACTTTCATCTTTTGTCACTTTAAGCCCTCATGTTTCATTCTTCTATTTATTTTGTAATCTTCCATCTTTTTGAACTTCCATATTTTTGAACTCTAATCTAGGTGTTGCAGTGGTGACAAGCAGCCGTATCCTTCTTGGGATAATCCTTCTTGACAGGAGGATTCTGCTTCTTCGGCTTCTGCTGGTAGGTCACAATCTCTTTGCCCTTGTCAGCTTTTCCTTTGCCCTTCTTGTTCGCATGTCGCGGTTTCTTGGGCTTAGTAATCCTACCACCTCTTATTGCCATAACTGCAGGTGTAGGTGCCTTCTTTGAGAGTCCCTTCTCAAAGTCGATAAGCATTGCATGCAAATCACTTATCGTCTTCCCCGTGCAATGCATATTAAAGTTGCGCACAAACTCACCATACAATTCCTCATTGAGGGATCGATTGATGAGGCCAACTTGCACATCTTGCACATACCCGCATCCGAGTATGTCCAATTGGTCAAGATATCCTTTCATCTCCAATACATGGGCACTCACAGGTTTGCTCACATCCTACTTGCATTTTTGCAAAGAGTCCAAGACATCATACAACTCAGCCATAGGTGGCTTCTCAAACATGCGTCTAAGTTCGTTGATCATGTCCATGGGGCCATAATGCTCAAATTGCTTTTGCAATTGAGTATCCATGCCAGACAACATTAGGCAAGCCACATCATTGTGCTTCTTATAGTTATCATTATACTCTTGCAGCACCTCATTAGTTGAGTTAGCAGGAGGAGCCTCAGGAAGAGGCGTACTAAGATATTCAACGCGTTTGGCCATTCTAAGAACAATCCTTAGAGAACGGTGCCAATCATTGAAATTTTTAGTCCCAGTCAATTTCTCTCTTTCAATCATCATTTTGAAAGCAGAGCTCATGTTCGACATGTTATTGTTGTCGGGGTTGGCCATTTCTACAGAAAAAGTTCAAAAGTTAGTACTTTCGATAATTAGCCATTTCAAGAAAATTAAACACCCTTGGTAAAATAACCATTTAATTTTCACTGAAAAACTAGGATCCAAATTGACGTCGTTTCATTACATCAGCTGAGGCTGCTAGCAATGAAAGTTCTCAATAAGGTACGGGTCTATCCCAATTGCCAATATCCAATTGCAATTCCTAGAAATCATGGGACTTACATTATATTGCCAACATCAGTTGCAAAATGTAAGCATGTTTCATCCCCAAATCTTTATGCCTTGACGCCGTTCCATTACATCAGCTGAGGCTGCTAGTAATGAAAGTGCTCAATTAAGTTAACCAATTTAGAAACGTGT
>CP139503.1:93653140-93669210 GCA_021014915.2 Artemisia tridentata subsp. tridentata | reverse complement strand
GTTTGTGAATGGTTAGAACACATCAGAGCTCTTAATAACTCGTTTGGAAATATTTTGACAAAGTTTGATAAGTTTGTGAATCAAGTAAACCCGTTAAGCTTTGGCATTGTTTTACTGTTCATTCATACGTATGAACCAAATGTATTGGTTGATCTTGATTCTCTGTAATGTCACTAAACAAGTGGTGTGATTTGTTATACGTCTTGTGTGTATGGATTTCAAATAAACGGGGCAAAGTGATTGAGTTTTAGTCGTGTATTTATATAATCAAATGTGTTATTGGGTTTTGATATTGGGCTCAAAATGGATAAGGCCCATTAGTAGTAATTAAGGGTCCATTGGGTTTGTAATGGGTTATATGATGGGCTTTGGTGTTAACAAGGCCCATTAAGGGTTATTGGGCTTAATTTGACAGTGTGGGCCCAATAAGGGAAATGTAAGAATCTTGATTATCATAACACACACAAAGATCTAAGTATGACAGATTCTAGAGAGAGAAAGAGAGAGAGAGAGTGGGAACTTCTTTAGAGAGAGAAAGTAAAGGAAAAATAAGTTGAATGATTAGAAGCTCCAACCCTCTCCCTTGGTGGGAAGAGGGTATTTATAGTACAAACATAAACGCCCCACTTGGGCTGTGGAGTGAGCTGACAGTGGGTAAAGACCCGACCCAACTCCACAAATAATACGATAACTAAACTAATTCTAATAAGCCTACGAGCTAACATAATGCTAAAGGATACTCGGGGTGACCGAGTCTTTCATATGAATATTTATATTCCTAACAATCTCCCCCTAAGGGAGGTCACCCCGGAAATTACAATTTGAATTCTAGCATTCTATTACATGAATATAATTTCCTAGCTAGTAGTCTTTGATTCTTCAAAGTCCGCTATCTTTGTAATTTCAGCAGTGAATCTTTGATGACTGTTCTTGTGGCATGGATGATCTTTGAGGATTCTTTGAGGTCATCATCCAACGTACATCTCCAAGTCATTTTTTTGCAGTATCGTCTCCATGTAATGTTGTTATCTTTGGACCAAAATGCTCACACTTTTCTGGATCATGATTTTTAGCCTCAGAGTTGTGGAAGCAATGTTGAAAGTCTTTCAATTATCATCATTTCTGTGATTATGATGGTGAAGTGTGAGCATGGGGTGATGGATCGGCATCTTTTCGGCAATCACTCCAACAGCCAGGGATTCCTGCATACAACAGTTAGCAATAAAACGTCCGACACTTATAGGTTTAAATTTCAAGATCATTAACAGCATAGTGTGAAAACTTTCTATAATCCTTTCCAAGGCCGTTCCTAAACCGGATACCCTCAGGAGGGCTTACACAGATACACCGAAGTGTAACAACGATTCAGATGAGTCGCTGAAGTATACCATAGTATCACTTCACGACTGTAGACCGTTTGAAACCGCCGCGAGCACTAATAATCCATAAGGAATTACCGAAGTGACCTGCTATCAGGGCTGTTTGATGTTGACCCTGGCAGGAATTTCCATTCAATCACTGAGAATTACATAAGTAATTTCTCTCATAAATGTTCTGGTAGATTGCTAAGATCTGCGTAGGACTCTTAATAGTACAACTGATGTCCTAAATGTTAAACATCAGTGTAGCAGTATCAAGTGTTCCTATACGATCTTTTGATGTATCTTGCGGCTCTAGACTCGATAAATGCACTTTTTGGTAGTCGGAGACTGGAGCGGTGTCTCCTGTTTCAATATCAACATGACTCTTAATGAGCAGTCGATAGATTATGCAGGGTTCCCCGTGTAACACCCCCATTTTTTTATATACGTAGCGGAATATAAGTTGGGGTATTACTTCAAGTATCACAGTCATGAGAATAGAAAACGACTCGAAAAGAGACGTTTTAGATAAAATTGTTATCATTCATTTATTTAAATCAGAGTACATTATATAGGTCCCAGCGGGAAGTTTCGAATTACGTTATAAAAGATATATTATTTATTGAATGATAACAAAATAGACACTCTTTTTATAAGAAGAAAGCCCATTGCCACTCCGGTGCCAGGTCATGCTTTTAGTTACCTGAGATAAAACACGCTAAAAAGTCAACACAAAGGTTGAGTGAATCCATAGTGTTTAGAGTTATAATCAGTTTGAACACAAGCTAAGTAGAAAGTAAATCAGTAATATTGCAGTTCAATATATTGCCCTAAGTCTCATGACACACAAAACGTTAACTGTGGATCATCATAGTTATTAGCTAATGATGTATATTACTACATAATTAAATGAAGTAATTTTTCCCCCGAGTAGGAGATTTCCGGTCTCTTTATTGATCTCAAATAAAGTACATTTGGTCACGTTACTGTAACACAAAGGGGTCGTCACACCCAATAGATCTATTTACTATATTCGCGCTCACTCGAAAGTGATTAACGGTCCATGATGGGAGGTCTTTTAGGCAATAGGTAACTTAGGCAATATTAATCAGGAAGCATATAGAAAAATACTTGTGTTCGGTTTTGTAGCATGTATCTCCCCACAAGTTTGGAAAACGTATAAAAAGTGGGTCTATGAACTCACCTTAGCAGTCTGGATGGAAAACAAAATTAAATAGAGTTGATAAACGTCTCCGGCACGCGACCTGGGTTGGTATGTCAAGTTTCAGTAATCGTATTCCAATATATATATAAGTTTTTAATATTCGTTTCGTAACGTTTTGGTTGATGGTTAAATGTTTATTTGAGACAACATGAAGTCTCTTCAAAAGTTGGATATGATCGGTGACGTGAGTTTGATATGCTTAAAATGCTTAAAGTTCAAAAATAATATTATATATAATATTTTCTTGTTGTTATGTCTTTTATATTCAATAATATCGTCTCATTGTTAGTCCTTGGTTATATTTTTAGTCCAAAAAGGGTTGTCTAGAAATTTCCATTCGGTACTTAAGTGAATGTAATTTCGTTAGTTTTATTCCTACCAGATGAAATGAACTTGAATGTTTTGCCACCTAATGAATCCAATGGCTGTGAATAGTGATTTCTAACAGTCAGGAACAGTAAATTATAATGGATATGAACAGTAAAATGTAACGATCGTGAATAGTAATTCCAACGGTCGGGAATAGTTAAATAACGGCTAGTTTCTTCCCTATAAATACCCCATTTTTAATCCTCATTCTTCCACTAAACATATATCCCTCATCTAACACTTCCAAAATGCCGCACCTTATTACAATCTTAGCAATCGTTTATGTTGTTCTTGTGGTTACCTATTTGGCGTATGTTCCTAATGAAGATTACGCATTCTTAGTTTGCGTTCTAGCGGTCCTTATGCCGATTGTGATCCTCGCTATTGGTGTAGACATGATATGGGGGTAATAGTCTCGAGTTATGGTTGTTTAAAATGAGTCCTTGTGGCGTTTCTATGTAATCCTTAATAAATGTGGAATAAAACTTGTTTGTTTTTATGTTTAAGATCTAGTCTTGCTACCGTGTGTAATGGTTTGTTATTTTTATCGTACAAAATAATCAAGGTGATACATCCCGTGGTGGCTCTCGCTATTGCTGGGTTGGTGGTGGTCTTTGTTGCTATGGCGGGTCAACCTATTGGCGATTCTATACCTTTCCTTGTAATCATTGTAACATTAGCACTTCCGTTGCTAATTATGTCGTTTATGTATGAATTTTCGTGGATTCTAATAAAATTTGTACTATTTGTGTTTTTCATAAATCTTTGTGAATTCTTAGAGTTCTAATGTTTGTTCTTTTGTCGATTTCTTATCATAGAGGTGATGGGTAATAGGTGCAGGTATCTATTGTATTTAGTCAAAAGTGATGTTTTATGAACAATTTATTTTGTTTCAATATTTTGCTTTTTGAATGAAAATTGTTATTAGAAAATATGAAAAGATAACTGTCCCATTTATGACATGATTCTTCCTAAATTAGACATAGTTGATCAGGCTATGTATAATTGAGGACCAAATGATGTGATGTTTGGCTCAGTTACAGTGATACTTATGTTTCTTCAAAAAGTTTTAGATGGTGTTCAATCATGTTGTTTATGGAAAATAACAACATACTTATTAAAGAATAAGATTTTTTTTTTTTTTTTGGTTCACACTATGGTGATGAGTTAGGAATTTCTAGGGTGATACTAGGACATCCTTGAAATGAATCTTAGGGTTCGTGTGAGAATATTACAGGGTGGTAATACTCTATTGTTTAGTCAGAAACAATATTAACCAAATTCCTAACGTAATGACTATGAACAGGGTAAATGGAATAGAATGGAGATTGTGATTATTACGGAATTATTACATAGTAGAGGTTTCATACACTAGGAAGGTATTTGTTACACTTAGGTTACATCCATCGTAACTAAGGTAGAGTACAACAGGAAATACAACTTAGAAAGTTTTAAACTAAGGTTTATTTATCTACAACAGGAATTTCTCGCCTGTTTGAACATAGGTGTTGTTGGGATCTAAACGAGTTCACATTCTCTTGCACTAGTCTTGTCTTTCCAATTGGTATTGTAGTTTGGGCACTGATTCTTGTAGTGTCCTTTTCCACCACATCCGTGGCATACTACGGCCGATGGCTGTTCCTTTTTTCCCATGGCTTTACAGTCTCCCGTCTTGTGACCTATTTCCTGGCATCTCACACACTTAGCAAAAAAAAATCCAGTGTGATGCAACTTGCATCGTTGACATGGAGGTTTCTTTCCACGATAACCAGCTTTGTTAGCAGGTGGGGCGATACAGTCTCTGCCTGTTTTCTGCTTGCAAGCTTGTTGGCGATGGTAGTTGATACGATCTCGTAGATGCTTGTGGTAGCAGTCATGGTTATTGTGGTGCTTGTTGTTGTTAGGGATAATGGTTTTCCTATCATCGAGCTTTCTCTTATGGTCATTTTTCTTGGGTGTAGTATCTTGCTTGATTCCTTGGTTGGGAAATCCTTGGGTAAGGGTGATGGTAGGTGTAATTATTCTTCCTGGACCTTTATGATGAGTTGGTCTACAACCCGTGAAACTTTCATGGGTATGCTTACAAGACACAGTCATCTTCTTTTCTCCTGTTGCCATATTGTTGCTACTTAGGATGCTTGCAGTAGGGAGGGTCAATCCCTCCCATTTTCTCTGCCACGTCAGCTTTCTCTCTCCAGCGACCTTCAGGCGATTGGGTGCCCCAGTAAGGCGACCTTCATCCATTTTTTTTAAACATTTTTAACACAAACTTAAATTTTATTAATAATTAAAATGTTACATAATAATTCAAATAAAATTAAAACATTACAATAAAATTCAAACGTTACATAATAATTCAAATAAAATTAAAACATTACAATAAAATTCAAACGTTACATAATAAAACGACTAATAGTTTTGATTATTGTCACACCTCGCCAAGGCGGAAACAAGAGTGCAACATCATAGATATCATCACAACACATTGTGTCAAAATAGAGAATTTCTACATGCACATAAATAGAGCAAAGTACAGACACAAAGTGTCGTAACGATACCCCAAAAGAAAATAAACAAAACAAATCTCCAAAGGTATCCTCAATAAAACATAAAGTACTAGTCGAAAGACATTAAAGTATCACAATCAAAATCAAACATATTCAAACCAAAACATAAAGATAAATCGTTCTCAAATGCAACTAAGTCTCGTCTAGTCGCTTCCCTCTACCTTAGCCTTAGAATGCTCACCTGAAAATGATGCTTAAAACGTCAACATAATGTTGGTGAGGTTCATAGGTTTAAGACACACAATATATCTCAGGCAACCAGTTCACTGTGATTATAAAACATAGCAGGACAGTAAAGATAGTTATTATACAACTAGCATGTAATCATAACCAACTAACCAGCAAAACGGGACGGAACGTGCCCACGATCCAAGTTCACATTAATGGGTAATCATTACCCTCTGATCAGACCACACAGAATAATAGTGAGTAGAACTACTACTCTCCAATTGGATAATGGGAGCATAGCTACCCTCCAAATGGACCACACAGAATCACCACACAATAATCTCATAACATGCAATACACGTATAATAACACTTACAAGTCCATGCATTTACGACCACATAATCACAGTAACTCAAAAATATTTCAACACAAGCATCATTCCCATCCCAAGTTAAAACAATGTAAAAATGGGACTATGAAACTCACCTCAAACTTTGCAGCTTCCAAATTATCAATAACAAATCTAAACAAACAAAATAGATCACATTACACGCGACCAAGCTAAAAGCTATAGTCCATGTAGCACACATACGATGGATGTCTAAGGTTCATGTAAACCACCATGGATCACCTAGACTCCATACTAACCACTACCAAACACTTACACTCACTAAATCCTTTGCATACACCTTTTCAGAATACGCAGATTTTTGGGGTACATCTACCCACATGAAATCACAACAAAATAAGCTCTAAAACTCACACCAAAAATTCACCATGGTCTTTCATGATCATACAAGCTTCTCCCAGAAGGCCATGCACTAAAACCATACACAAGTACTCTATGAAAAATCAAACATGACAACTATCCAGATTCGGATCTGAACGCACACCAAAATGTTTTGACCTAACAAACATATTTCACAACTTATTAACACATACCCTTCGCGTGGAAGTCAAAGGGTACATAGAAATCAACTCCCGCAGAAGGACAACCCTTAATAACACTTTTAGATTCAAGTTTGACCTCCTTACTTTTGACCTAAATCTGTCCCGGTTTAACAGCTTTGACGCCTTTACTTAGAAAAATCGTTTGACTGACTACCCGACCTCGAAATCAATCGTGGCCGGACTTTTTGGAAAGTACGTTCTCTGAACTACAATTTAGACACAAGAATCATCAATTAACTCATCTCCATCTATTAAATATCTTCGTATCTTTACAGCCTTAAGAATCTGTCCAAACCCTAACTCATTAACTAACATGTTTTATACCCTAATCTCTTCACCAATCATCATAATATTACTAATTATTGATCCCACCATATTATATATCATTAATTTACAGAAGTAAACATAAACCCTAATCCATCATATTCTTGTTACATGAATTGTAATAATTAATTGAACACATGTATTAAAAATTATACCTTGATCTTGATTTTTCTGCCTCAAAAATAAACACTAAAATTTTTATGCTTCTCTTGCTCTCCTTGGTTCGACCGAATTTCACAAAGGGAGGGGTTTGGGGTTTTTGTTTTGTATTTATAATACCCTATGGTATATTCTAGATAACCTCCTTAATTAATAATTATAATTGGACTAAAATTTTGTTTCCTTTTTCCCCTAAAACCCAAAATTGGCCGCCCCCCCCCCCACCATAATATGTATTTTTTTTATTTTTTTTATTAATATTAATTATTACACTTAAAACCTTGTGTTTTCGTTATTTTATAAAAGCCTATACCGAAACCTAACATCTTACGCGATAATTCTTCATTTTACGACAACTGGAATAATTATCATTTTCAAAACAAAGTTTCCGAAAATAGAATTTCACACTCATTATTAAAAACCCATAAAACCGAACACCACTTAATTTACCACCGCTCACAAACTTGAACACAACTCATTACGCAAAACCCCGAATCACAAAACCGTAAAACTCATTTCCACAACGCAAAAAGTATACAAAATGAACTTCCCCGAATCCAACACCACAACAAACACATAACGATCGAATACCAAACCCACACATTGTAACCACTGCGAAAAATCTCATCTGGTAACACACTATACTTAACCATTTTTCACATATAAATTTTTTTTATTTATTTACTTATATGAGCGTAACCACTATCTCATGTGACGTAACTCACATCTATGATAAACGTGCTCGCACACAACCCAACCTTAATCTATTAAATGTTTATTCATATAAACATTTTCCATGTCAAGTTTAACACTTTACCATTTGCCACTTTACGCTAATTCGTTAACATACGAATTTAGCTAAACCATTTTCACCCGATACAATTTCTATGAGACTCCAAACCACTGTAATACCAAATATAACTAACGAAACCCTAGAAATACCAAAATATAAATTACTTAAGTAATGTACAAGTCACTAAAGCACGGAAACCCTAATTCCACTATAACTTTCCGATAAAACCCTAATTTCACAAAAACTATTATTTTATTCACAAACCCTAGTTAATATTTTTATGAAAATATTAGGTACAAGACCCTTAAGCTAAGGTACAAGTCATTTAAACATAAAACTTAAATGAAAATAAAAACCTTATAAAAACTTTAATAATAGTTATTTAAATGACATATTTTGTAAAAAATAATTTATTAATTTATTTAACATATGTACAACTCCTTAAACTCAAGGTACAACCTTCCTAAGCACAAAATCATTTTCTCACTTATATATAGAATTCGATATACATTAAATTGTTTCATAAAATTAAAAATCATTTCTATGAAACCCTAAAACCTAGAAACCTATTTTGCTTAAAAACCTAAGTACTAACTTGATTTAGCCCTAGGTACTACTCCTTATGCATTTAACGAACCAAACCATCCTAGTTACTTGACTAGTTTCGAATTCAACTTAAGCCAACTAAACCCTAGAAATTCTAAAACCCTAAAGTGACATTTGTATGAACCCTAAATGTACACAACACCCTTCTTCTAGAAATAAGCTAGGTTGTGAATTAAGAAACCTCACAACTTACTTTCCACCCCCTACACATGTGGCGCCTATACACAGCCACACACCTCATCACACTCTCTCCATAAACTCCCTTAGAAAACACCTTATAAACCCTAACTTCTCTCTTATAAATAGAAACTAACCCATGAAACCCTAATTCACCATCACCACTCTTCGAACAAACCATCACAACCCTATACAATTCATTTCTGATACCACAGCCCACAAATAAGATCTTAGTAACCTTAAAGAAGCCTAGGAGGAGGCTAGACCATTGGTGAAGTCATTTCGAAACCCTAGCTCTAAAACTTACCCTAATCGACTTTTAATTCCAAGGTATGTTCTTAACTTTTTCAATTATTCTCTATACTTATTATACTTCTAATAACATATATGAACACTCTTGAAAACATGTTATACCTTAAATTAGCAGAATCGAATTATTTGTTTACTTTTTATACTTATCGAGCGACAAAATATATATACACATGAATAATATTTCTAAAAACTCTAGAACCCTTAAAATGATATGGAAACCCTTTAAATATGTTTAACATACTGAAAATAATCTAAGAATACTAGTTAATAAGGTCGAACATCAAAAACTAATGAGTTTTCCTTTCTTTTCTTACTGTCGCGACCAAACATGCAGACTATGGTTTTGTTCGGTAAATTTCGAATAGTAAACGAGGTCCTAAAAATCTAGATTTTTGCCTGATTAAAGACCACTAAGGTAGCTAAATATAGGAAAAAGAATCAGTTAATTTGGTTAAAAACGAGTGAGAACCAGCCTATTTTTGTCGAGTGAATTTCTGTTTCGAAAAATTGAATATCGCGTGTTTTAAAAATTGTTTGCGATGTCTAGAGTTCGAACCAAGGTCTAGTATTTTGTAAAAATAGTCTTAAGACACTGATAGATAAGTTGGCAAAAGGAGTCGTAAAAAGTTTGCAACGATCTATAAGAAACGAAGTGTTTTTGAATGAAAAGGACTTCGGGTGTAATAACTTAGAAGTCTCAAGGGTATAAAGTGTCAATTAACCAAAGTTCAGGGGTGAAAAATGTATTTTTTCTAAAAGTCCAAGGGTAAAACATGTCATTTCCTAAAAGTTTGTGGGTAAAAGTTGTTAATCTATGGAATTGGAAGGTCTAGTGTGTAACTTATCTATAAACCCTAATTATTAATTTAATTATTATTATTATTATTTTATTATTATTTTATTATTATTTTATTATATTATAGAACATCACTTTATTAAAAACTCATAGGATCTACAAGAAATTAGAGGGGAGCCGAGATACTAACTGGGCTCCCACTCCTCTAGCTATTGCAAAGGTAATCCTACTAAAGATATGAGCAGCGGCGCGCGCGCCGATGTCTTGAGTCACGGAGAACTTTCGGATCCGTTTCAGTAAGGCCGCCGCGTCTTTCCCAAGTTCCCCAAAGGAGGAGAACGAGAACTAATGAACGAACGAAGTGTCTACAGTAACTAACGAATGAAGTGTCTATTAAATGAACGAACATGAACCAATTTACGTTTTCTACAGTAACTAACGAACGAAGTGTCTATTTAATGAAAGAACAGAACCAAAAACTACAGATAAGAAATAAGATAAAATCTTACAACATTTGAAGAGACTTCATGTTGTCTCAAATTTAACATTTACCGAAAACATTACAAAACGGAGAATGAAAACTTATATATTCGGAAATGATTACTGAAAACTTGACATACCAACCCAGGTTGTGTGCCGGAGACGTTTATCAACTTCATTTAACTTTGTAATTCATCCAGACTGCTCAGGTGAGTTCATAGTCCCACTTTTTATTACGTTTTTCTAAACTTGTGGGGAGATACATGCTACAAAACCGAACACAAGTATTTTTCTGGATGCTTTCCTGATTTATTTTGCCTAAGTTTGCTATTGCCAAAAAGATCCCTAATCATGGACCTCTAATCACCTGCGGGTGAGCGCGAATATAATGGATAGATCTATTGGGTGTGACGACCCCTTTGTGTTACCGTAACGTAACCAAATGCATTTTATTTGACTTTAATAAAGAGACTGGAATCTCCTACTAGGGGGCAAGGTTACCTACATTTAATTATGGGGTAATTTATATCTCATAGCTTATAACTATGAAGATAACCTATTAACGTTTTGCGTTCATGAGGCTTAGTGCAATATATATATAATTTCCACTGCAGTACTACTTATTACTTCTCATTTAGCTTGTGTTCAAACTTATTATAACTAAAAACACTATGGATTCACTCAACCTTTGTGTTGACTTTTTAGCATGTTTATCTCAGGTGATTAAAGGCATGACTTGGCACGGAGTGGCTGTGGACTTTCTTCTTATAACAAGAGTGTCCACTTTGTTATCATTCAAAGAATAATGTATTTTATTACGTATTTTCAAAACTTCCTGTTGGGACCTATATTATGTACTCTGATATAAATAAATGAATGATAACAATTTTATTTAAAACGTCTCTTTTCGAGTCGTTTTCTATTATCATGACTGTGAACCATGAAGTAATACCCCAAATTATATTCGCTGCGTATATCGAAAAACGGGGGTGTTACAGATTGGTATCAGAGCTCATGGTTATAGAGAACCAAATGTTTTCAAAAAATTGGACTATAAACGTTTTCACCAAAATTTACCCTAAGAGTCCTCCGTGCCACAGCTCCACTGAAACATTATTTATATGTGATTATTATTTAATTACCTAGTGAGATATTTATAATTATCGGGTGGTTACAGAGTTATGGTTTCCCCTACCCATACTATTATCTTATGTCGGACTTGGACACTGAAAATGTCATGACAGTTCCGGACATCACGACCGTACCTAGGCGAATAACAGAATCGGATCCATCCGAGGATGTTTCCATCGTACCCGAGACTGTATTCGGACACGATACGGAATCGGATCCGTTAGAGGAGCCATCTGAAGATTCTACGATGCCTGATGTCCTACCACTTCCAGATGATCCATACATACAAACCCGCGAAGGAGCTCGGAGAACGGCACGAATGAGAACGCTTCCTGTGTTATCATCATCTTTACTACGTCCCTATCCATATATGCTACATACTTTTGAACTCTCAGTCCCAACGTCTCTACCTTAGCCACCACCGTCATCTACCGATTTCACTCCTCCATCTGTTCCATACGAACTCAGTGATGAGGTCAGAGATATCATTGACCGATATCATGCATTACCTCGATCGCCTACGCCTGATTTCCCGACCCCAAGAGAGTTTTCAAAGCAGGAGAGAGTTCGCAGGTAGCTCAGGAGCGACCTTTCGACCATTTCCACTCTGCTGACACGATTGGAGCGGCAGGAAGAGCAAATTGAGACTGCTCTAGGCCATCTGGACGAATTACCTTTGGAACGTATCGAAAGTATGGAATATGGAATGGAAGAGTTGGTGACTGAACAGAAGGCTATACGACTCAAGGTAGAGGAAAATCTAAGGAGATAGGTGAGCTCGATAAGCAAGTTAGACAAGAAATATCTACTCTTTACGATAATGAATTAAAGTTGATAGATGAAATGCTACTGAGAAATGAAGAACTGAAATTGCACATGAAAAGATTGCTGCCCTGGAGACGACCATGGAAGCAATGAAGGCCCAGTACCAGGAGAATCAACAAGTCATCGCCAGTATGATAGCTGATCTGGAGACTCGACTGGAAATGACTACCGATAGCCGTTGAATTAGATCTTTATCCGTATCTTTTGCACTATATCTCAGTCATGAGACCTATAGTATAATTAGGACGCTAGCACATAGTTTATATCTAATAGCTTTTGCGTTTTGTACTAGCCACAGGATGTGTAGCATAAATATGGCACTTGTGTAAAATTTTGTTATATATATAGCAAAATATTAAGATATTTATGACTATACGTGGTTGAGTAAAATGCGGTGAACGATATAAATAGATATGGGCCAGTGATTAATCTAAATACATGTATGATGATTTAGACATATTTTGACATGGTCAAATATGCGAAATCTAAACATGTGTTTTCTTGTGATAGAAAATGCCTCGCAATTCCCCAGACCCCGTCATGTCCCAAGCGGCTATCCGAAAACTTGTTAATGATAGCGTAGCTGCAGCTCTGGAGAATCAAGCCGCAGTATTGGCTAGATCTGGAAGTACCAGCCGACCAAATGGAGAAAACGAGACTACAGCAATTCGCAAGTGTACTTATAAAGACTTCATAAACTGCAAACCAACTTTCTTTAAAGGAACAGAAGGAGCAACAGAGTTAGCTCGTTGGTTTGAGCGTACGGAAGTAGTCTTTATGAGATGTGGGTTTACTGATGACTGTAAGGTTACCTTTGCAACAGGGACTTTCCTGGAAGATGCCCTGTCTTGGTGGACCTCTATTTCCCAGACAATGGGAGTAGAAGCAGCTCATCAGCTCACTTGCGATGATCTTAAGAAGAAGTTGTTGAAAAAGTACTGTCCACGAACTGAGATTAAGAAGCTGGAAGATGAGTTTCACCAGCTTGTTGTGAAAGGGACAGATCTGAAGGCCTACAATAGGAGGTTTCAGGAGCTTGCTCTCCTATGTCCATCTGTTGTGCCTGATCTTGAGAAGATGTTGGAGAAATATATTGAGGGTTTACCCAGAAGCATTGAAGGAAATGTTACTGCGTCTAAACCTCAATCACTGGAAGAAGCGATTACCATAGCTCAACAGCTAATGGATCGTGAGATTAAGCGTGGTTCCACCCAAGGGAATTTCGATAACAAACGAAAGTTTGATGATCGGAAAATCACCCATTTCCCCAACAACCATCCCAATAAACACAACTACCCCAATAACAACAACCGTAGCAACCAAAGCAACTACCAGCAAAGCCGTAATAACCACCATCATCAACAGAATCGCCGACAAGAGACCGCCAGAGCGTATGCCAACTCACCTACTAAGAAAAATGGTTATGTAGGAACAAAGCCATTCTGCAATCGATGCTCGTTGCACCATCATGGTCCATGTGCATATCAAATGCGCAAAGTGTCAAAAGATTGGACACCAGACCAATGACTGTATAGCAACTGAGCAAATCTACAGCCGATAATCATAACCTGTCACGGGTGTGGTGAGAAAGGGATTACAAGAATCAGTACCCGAAGGCAAACGATAATCAGAACAATGGTGGCCGCGGAAGGGTTTATGTGCTAGGAGATGGTCAGGAAAACCCCGACATAGTCACCGGTACGTTTCCTCTTAATCAGCATCTAGCTAAAGTATTATTTGATACTGGAGCTGATAAAAGTTTCATATCTCTTACGTTTGCTTCTTTACTTAAAATCCCTCCTACCGTCTTACATAACACGTACAAGATCGAACTAGCTAATGGGAAATTAGTAAGCACGAACTCTATAATCCGAAAATTGCACTCTAACCTTACTAAATCAATTTTCGACATCGATCTTATGCCCATTGAACTCGGTAGTTTCGACGTAATCTTGGCATGGATTGGTTATCCAAATACCATGCTAGAATTCTGTGCGACGAAAAAGTAGTTCATATTCCTTTCGAAGGTGAAACTTTGATTATTCGAGGTAATCAGAGTAAGACCCGGCTAAGCTTAATACCCTGTCTTAAAACACTGAAATACATCAATAGAGGATGTCAAGTGTTTTTAGCTCATATTACCGAGAAGGAGACGGATGAAAAGCAACTGGAAGATGTACTAGTGGTACGAGATTTTCCAGAAGTCTTTCCTGAAGAGTTACCTGGACTACCACCTGTACACAGGTCGAGTTTCAGATTGACTTGGTACCAGGAGCAGTACCAATAGCACGAGCGCCTTACTGATTAGCACCGGTGGAGATGCAAGAGTTATCCAATCAACTGCAGGAGTTATTGGATAAAGGTTTTATTCGACCCAGCATTTCACCTTGGGGACTCCTGTCCTCTTTGTTAAAAAGAAGGATGGATCTTTCAGAAATGTGTATCGATTACCGAGAGTTGAATAAACTTACGATAAAGAATCGAAGTTTGTTACCACTCTTTGGTGATTTAAGAAATGTGATTATGCACGAATCACATAAGTCCAAGTATTCTATCCACCCAGGATCTGAAAAGATGTACCAGGATCTCAAAAAGCTTTACTGGTGGCCAAACATGAAAGCTGACATTGCAGAGTATGTCAGAAAATGTTTGACGTGTACCCGAGTTAAGGCTGAGCATCAAAAACCCTTTGGTTTGTTGACGCAACCTGAGATTCCTGAATGGAAATGGGAAAGGATTACTATGGATTTTATCACCAAGTTACCTAGGACGTCAAGCGGATATGACACCATCTGGGTCATAGTTGATCGTCTTACTAAATCAGCTCGCTTTTTGCCAATCAAGGAAACTAATGAAGTAGAAGATTTCGCCAAGATATATCTAAAAGAGATAGTCTCTCAGCATGGAGTGCCGATTTCCATTATTTCGGATCGTGATTCTCGTTTCACGTCACGATTTTGGGAAAAACTCCAGAAAGCTTTGGGTACTAATTTAGATATGAGTACGGCTTATCATCCACAAACCGACGGACAGAGTGAGAGGACCATTCAAACGCTGGAAGATATGCTTAGAGCGTGTGTAATAGATTTTGGCAAAGGATGGGATAGACATCTACTTTGGCAGAATTCTCATACAACAATAGTTACCATGCAAGCATCAAAGCAGCACCATTTGAAGCACTTTACGGAAGAAAGTGCCGATCACCTGTCTGCTGGGTGGAAGTCGAGAGAATCTTAACTTACCGGACCAGAGATAGTCCAGGAGACTACCGACAAGATCGTACAAATCCAACAACATCTGCAAGCTGCCCAAGATAGGCAGAAGAGTTATGCAGATGTGAGGCGAAAGCTTATGGAGTTTGAAGTGGGAGATAAAGTAATGCTGAAAGTATCACCATGGAAGGGAATGGTTAGATTCGGCAAACGAGGAAAGTTAAATCCCCGATATATTGGACCATTCAAGATTCTGGAGAGAATCGGTCCAGTAGCCTATCGACTCGAACTTCCTATCGAACTTGTAAAATACATCCTGTCTTTCACATCTCTAATCTAAAGAAATGTCTATCAGATGAAACACTTGTTATTCCCATGAAAGAGCTTCGACTCAATGACAAGCTTAATTTTGTGGAAAAACCTGTGGAGATCATGGATAGAGAAATCAAACAACTCAAGCGAAGTCGCGTTCCCATCGTTAAGGTGAGATAGAACTCCAAGAGAGGACCAGAATTTACCTGGGAACGAGAAGATCAAATCCGGGAAAAGTACCCACATCTTTTTCCAAACTCCCCAACCAACATCGACCGAATCTCGGGACGAGATTCCTTCAA
>CP139503.1:93619647-93653040 GCA_021014915.2 Artemisia tridentata subsp. tridentata | reverse complement strand
TAGATGCTCCATATCTATATTTTAGATGCCCCGCATCTAAGCCTCATCAGACATGCACTTAAAAGACTCAACCACATATTCTTAGTCAAACATACTTAGGCTCGGGTCAACTTCATCTAGGTTGGGGTCCCAATACCCGGGAAACGGGTCTAACAATCCTACCCCCTTATTTAGATTTCGTCCCCGAAATCTCTCGTCTATCACTATCCAAAACTAATTCACAACATATACATGTCCCTATCTTCATGCTCTCAAGGCCATTACCTTGAAACGATCTAATTGATCTTGCAATTTCCAAACTCACTATACGCAATCATAACTCATAATTCGCTTAAAACACACTTTTCATCGCAAACTTATCCAAGATTTCCAGCAATGATGACTTGTCATCCGAAAATATCTACTACTTGACTTTACATAAGTCAAACTTCATCACTATAAACACGGCATTCAACAATGCACTAATCACGACATAACATCATAATCTGGCCAATCTCCCATTCCACATTTTACCAACACATATCAAATCAAAAACCGGCAACTTAACTTAAAATATACAAGGTACCATACAAACGGCACCTTACAAAATTCTTTCTTACGTATCACCTAAGCAATCTATCTTATCAAATCCTGAGAAAACTTACCAATTTCTTATCAATTCAACACACAAACTCATTACAAGCGTCTATCTTAAGGCTTCGCATATGGCCTTAATGTCGCTATAAGTTTTATTCATATCTTTCTTTTCTTATAACATCTAACACGTTTTACTTTTTACTTTCTCAATTCATTTTCCATGCTCACGTCATGTCGACTACACATAAGCCTACTTATTCATTCATGCCATTTTGGATTGCCTTCTAAGGCTTATAGATATATTACAGGAATTAGCTTTGTAGCACCATACTTTAACATTATCGCCTCATTACACAAGACATTATCATAAACTGTTTCCATACTCACGTTTTACATCACAGTACAATTACATACTATAGCATTTTGAAACATCATTACAATTCTTTAGTTTCGCTAACTTAAACTTTTTCACTCTAATCACAGGTTTCTCATAAGTTCTCACTAAAAGGCGTACTCAAATCTTAATCCTCCTATCTTAGTTCTTATAGCTTTTGACTAACTATATACTTCCGCTTTCTACTCCTCTAAACCTACTCGTGCTGTGTCGGCAACACATAGCCCACTCGTTTATAATTCCTCATTTACATGGAGAGGCGTCCCAATCGATGTAAATCAAGAAATATAAACTCATGGTTATGTACTCCCGACGTAACACTACTACTCCTATTCCTTAATTTAGCTTTTATTCTTTCATTTTCATTTTATATTTCACTCGTTATTTAAACTTTTCCATTTTCTAGCTTGGATCCACTTTACCTCAACATTTTCCCCGAAAGGACTTTTACTCATGCCAAGGATGTAGGCAATCTTTGCCGGTGAAGGCAATACGTTTTATCCCGAAGGATCTTTAACACACCCCGAAGGATTCCTTTACATTCATTGACTTGGTCATCCCGAAGGATACCACCTTTACATTCATCCCGAAGGATCATTAACTTTCATCCCAAAGGATCTTTAACATTCACATTTTATTACTTTCACATTTTCACATTGGATCCAAGCTATTAACATTTAACACACACACTATTCATCTATTTTATTTTGTGAACGCAAGCTCATAGTGCATATGAACTTGCTTATTATAAATACACACTTCTATGTGTTTATCATCTTACATTCTAATCCGCTTTAATCATTTCCATCCTCTTACTTTACCCCTTAGTCCACCCGATTCTTTCCACTTTTAAACCTTGAATAGGTTAACTTACATTCTTCACTAGTACCATTCATTCTTCTTGCACGTTTTAGTTATCTACGTAATTTCTACGTCTTTATACTTTTCACACTAGCTTACGTTCTTTAACCCGCGTTAGTCATTTCCACCCATTTTACATTACACGTTAGGCTACTCAACTCTTTTACATATAGACTTTGCACATATTGCCAATCGTAACTCATGTATTCATTATAGTAATTACCGCTAATCGCCTTAGCAGTAACATGATAGTTTCAGGACAACGCCTTTATCTCATACACGCTCCTTTCGTTCTTTCTTACATTCTTAACTCGTTGCATTCTTATTCTCATACCTTATCTCATTTCTTAACTCATTTATGTATTTAAGCGATATTATTCTATCTCGTCATTTACATATATATACCCTTCATAGGTTAATAACGTTAACACCTTCATTAGCGTCCTTTTCACACATCCTATTTATGTAAGTTCGTTACGTTTACCGCACAATGTATTATTATATTCTTGCTTGCATACTTGACTCGGCTCATTCGACCGTTAGCGTTTAAAACGTACTCTTTTTATCTTGTCATTATCTTACCAACACACCTTACTTTAGTCCTGAAAATTTTATGTCATGTTAAGTATACCATTTACATTCTTAACTTATCGCGTTTTATTCTGACACTCAAACTTGTTCATTTAATTTCCGTCCTTTATATATCCCCGCTTAATCGCAACTTCACTTTCACGCTTAACCCTCAAGTGCTTTACTCTACCGTTATCCCGTCTCTATACCAATTTAACCCTAGTCCTTGATTACTAAATTTAATGAGACCCTATGTTGGTCCCAATTCATGCCATCCCTTCCTATCCTCATTCTTTAATCCTCAAGTTATCAAATACCTTAATGTTAACTCGTTAGTTTCATCTTATCTTTTCACACTATACGTTAATACCCTCAATATCATCACGATCCATACTTAAAGCGTCGTTACTAGATCTTATTCATTTTCCTTATGTCAAGAATCCCTAACAATTAGCGTGACAATTTCATCTTATCATTACATGATAGTTTAGTACACTTCTCGTCATCACGACCCATTATTTATGCGTTAACACCTTAAGTTGTTTATTAATCCCATCCCTAATACCATTTAGCATCTCTCTTCACATCTTGCTATTGCTATTCTTTTATCACACACAATCTTGTGTTGTTACCATTTCGTTGTTCCACTTACTTACACATCTACGATCCAATTATACAATCATTCTTACTTCGTCAACAACTCACTACGTTGTCATCTTTATTTCAGACAAGTTCTATATAAAGTTTGTCCATTACAATTTATACATTTCTATGTGTTCTTACAACGCACTTTTACTATTACCCGTCAACCCCGTGTTGACCATATTCTCACTTATATTATTATTTCATTTTAGTCTATTCAACTTTTACGCATATAAACCTTACATAGGTTTATTCTATCACACTCACATAAGTCTCATCATACACATTCCAATATAGATATATTAACATGATTATATTCATGTTTTACGATTCTTTCTAACACACTTCGAGTCACTTATGACTTCTAGCGCAATCTATATCTCATTCATCACTTCTACTCATTTATTATTAGCACGTTTTAGTTATCATGTTTTATATACACATGACTTCACCATGCTTAACTGTGCACTTTAATCTTCTCATCTTAGTTACTCATATAAAGATTTCATGCCTTCAAGCATCTATTTGTTATTATAACAGTCATGTCTTTCTTACCATCAAGCTACAAACATATTTCATTCTTCACTTATTTCTTTATCTCAAGCTTTCAAAGCATTTATGCTTTATCCAACACTTACCATACTTATCTTTTCTTATTTCACATGTCGATGTGTTCTTTTAACTTCCTTTCAACACTAAGTCATCATATATTATGCATTCTAATGCATCTATCTCAACTCATACACTTCTACGCAATCGTGCCCTCAAGCACACTACATAAAACTTAGATATATAATAAACTACCATAGACTTATCATCACGTAAGCAATCATATCATAACATTTAACACTTATCCAACAAGTGTTAAAACATTAAAAATTAAAATCAAATCATAAATTCTATGGCTCATATATCACATTGCACAAGCAATCTATGTCTAGGCATCAACATCTAACTAGCCGCAAGCAATAGCTTACCTTATAACTAAGGCATCATAAACCTTAGTTCACTTACTAACCCGTCTCTAATACCACTTAGCCTTGCTACTCGCATTCATAACTCTATCTCTATCATACATCACATATCGCAATACAATCCCCGACACCAACCAAGGTGCATAGCTATCTAATCACATAAATATTTCAAGTCCTCTACGGACTTACGTCACATAATCTCAATACCATCACCGGCACCAACCGAGGTGCACGGCTATCTAATCATCAAGCATCTCAAGTCCCCATGGACTTATACCTCATACATAACAATACTATTACAAGCATACATCAACTATTAGCAATAGGCTCAACTAGCATGAAACATAATCCATCTAACACTTAGCAATTAATTTCCGCGCAACTAACACTTACGTCTAACGCTTCTACGAATGGTTTAAGACTAGGCAACCTATAGTGGAGACGTAATTCACTTAAACCGATGCTCTGATACCAAGTTGTTACACCCCGTGCCCGGTTTGACCGGAATTTAAAACTTTTGACTCGAAAACGTTTGACTAAAACGGACTCATACAAATTCTTCATTTAATAACCAGAACCTATAACATTTAACCTTTAAAAACATTTCACACAATTTTATACCACAACCAAACGACCTTCTGTGACCAACGATACGCTGTATCCTTCTGAGGGTTACGCCGTATCAAAGCTGAGAGACCATACGCCGTATCAACCTGAAGTGATACGCCGCATCACCTTAAACTTTGATACGTCGCATCTAATATATTAGATACGCCGCATCGACCAACTGAGACAGAACATCAGCAGGAAAACCTGCATATACTCAACACACCACACAATCCACTTTGACACCTTTTCCACTCTATAAACATTACAACATCATTCATTTCATATATAAACTGTAACAACACATTCTAAAACTCTTTACATTTCCTTGGACCCGCTTTAACCCCAAAATGGGTACGAATAGACACTAATCCAAACACTCCTTTAAACTTTACTCAAAACACATAAAACATACTTAGACCCATCAAATGACTATCAAATCGTTACTCAACACTTGATATACAATTTGACACTTATTTACTCGTTACAAAACATCACTTGACTCACGGGGGTACAAACTTATACACTTGAGCTCGGTATCTACCTAAGCTCTACATTCTTACCAAATCCACCCATATTGCATAACCATGCCTTAATCCGTAAATCCAATTCCTTATCTCACATATCCAAGCCGAAGCATAAGCACCTACAAAACGGTTAGACAACTAAACCGTAAGCGATAACGCTTAGTAAGCAAAACGATCATAACATACATTACACTTCAAACAACACATATGCATCACATACATTAGACACTTACTTGGCGGCTCCCATTCTAATCCTTACTTAAACACTTGACATCAACTTACACTAACAACCATAATCATCACTTAGGTCACATTCATTATGGCACATAAGCACATCTCAAGTTCCTTATCACTAACCACAAAACATACATAACACATATACATTAGAAATCCATATAACACATGTTACCATCATTTTACTTACCTTAGCTCCACGCTAAGCACATAATCAACATCATCATCATCGATATCATCAACATCATCATCATCCTCATAAGCATCCTAAAACACATAATCATACATAACATATAATACATAATCATTAACTATAATCATGGTTAATACAACCATAACTAACCTCTAAACACTTCTAATCATCATATAATCATATATTGATTATATGATAATCAATCCCATCATTTACTAACTTAAACCCATTATAAACTCATCACATAATCATCATTACCTCTTAATTATCTTAAAACACCATTTACCCTTTAATCCCAAGTTAGGGTTTATAAACCCTAATTCTTAATTCATCAATTAACACTAATTAAGCATCATACCTTATGAAGAATCAAGCTTAGGGAATTGTTCCATGAATTGGAACACTTAACCATCACTAAATCATCATCCTAAGCTCCATCTTCTTCCCTCTCTTCTCTCTATCTCGACATCACAGGAACACACAAGAATTGTGTGGAGATGTCTAGAACCTAACACATATAAACTAGCTGAGAGGGCATTTCTGTCATTTCTGTCCATTTTAGGTCGATACGCCGCATCTATCTTTTAGATGCGCCGCATCTACTGATGCTCCGTATCTACATTTCAGATGCTCCGTATCTTAGATGCTCCATATCTATATTTTAGATGCTCCGCATCTAAGCCTCATCAGACATGCACTTAAAAGACTCAACCACATATTCTTAGTCAGACATACTTAGGCTCGGGTCAATTTCATCTAGGGTGGGGTCCCAATACCCGGGAAACGGGTCTAACATTACTAATAGCTTGTGTCACTTGGTCAAAGATTATTCGTTGTTCGGCATTTAACTGACCTATTAATCTTTCACTTTCACTTCGCAAGAGTTCACGGTTGTAGGACCTTTCTTCCATTACTGTTCTGTTATTCAAGATCTGTAGCAAGTGAGGTGGAGGTAGATGAAAGCCAAAATCTTGAACCGATCTTCCATAGAAATTAAGAATTGCTTGCAGCTCATACATAAGACCGCCTTCTAAGTCATCCGCACTAACATGAAGATTTGGTATGTGTAATACCTCTGAAAGTATTAAAGGAATATCTTCCGGCATGGAATCTACATGTGACTGCAGCAATGTAACTGGGCTAGAAACGTCACAAAAGATGAGGATTTGGCAAAAAAGATTCCTCATTTGAGATGGAGTGGCTGAGAAAGAAGCTTCTTGTAAAGCGATGTTCCATTCTTGATCACCACCTAAAAGGCCCATTGCTTCACACGCTGCTCTATTTGTAGGATAGACAGTGTCGTCAACTGTACGGATATGCCGGAACGACTTTCTACCTTTTTGATGGCAGAGTAGCAGTCTCAAGTAGAATGCGTCTCCAGAGCTAGGATGGATATATGTCAAACGACCAATAGCTATGCTGGTAGTACGCCGCCTACGCTGCCAATATTTCCCATCTTTATGCCATGCAAACTCTCTGGGAAAGTTTAAATAGGTTAGATGGTGCCCGTCTGTATTGTAAGTGTTATATTTTAACCATTCAGTTAGGGTTGTTCTTTTGTTGTGCTCACTATCGACAATTGCCTGCAATTGCTGTTGCCTTCTAAAAGTGACGCGCTGCATATTTTCAAGGTGAACTGCGAGTATCTGGACCGGTGGATCTCTGCTATGTATGCTGAATCCGAGAATCCTCCAGCATGCTTCATGTGGCCCAATGTATCTAGCATCTTGGAAATTCTTTATTTCATCAATGTGCAATGAACGCTGACTCGTGCTTGCTTCTGCAGTTCCCAGTGTTCTTGTAATCTGAGCCACTATTCGGTCAGTGCCTTTAGAAATGTACTTGAAGAGGTATTTTATAAGCATTGACCATTCACAATATTCAACGTTGATGTGTGCATAGAACCGCATGCATAGAGACCGGTTATGTGGAACAACGTACCCGTTATCAAGTAGTACATTCTGTTTTAACGTTGTTGTGCCTAAATCCCGTCTGCGGTAATGTACATACCCTTTTTGGTCAATGAACGTTGCAGGACAAAAAGGTTTAGGAAAGTTCTTACTGCAATCATCACCGCGTCACATACATGGCGCAGATTTATTGACCAGCCCGCACGGTCCGTGCATCATGAACTCTGTAATAACTCTATAGCCTTCTGGATCAATCACTTGGTCTGGTAGCTCTGCAGAGACATACATGTCTACATCTTCGTGCCTCTGCACACGGTGACTTTCTCTGACCCATACCAATAAATGACAGTGCGGCAAACCTCTTTTTTGAAACTCAACTGTATATAAAACTGCAGTAAAATGAAAGTTAGTTAGGCACTAAGCAAGTGTAATATTTTTAGTAAGGATTACATATATAATTTAGAGGATACTTGCTTCTACATATCCAAAAGGTTTTGATTCTCGTAAGAAAGTAACCAAATCATGTATCTTTCTTTCAAAGACACGATCGACAACGTCTGGCCTGTCAGCAACTGTTATATGCGGAAACTCTTGCATATATTCTTCAATTTCAGGCCAGTTAACATTGCATGTGAAAGTGATAAAGAACGATGGGTTCCCGTGCACACGGCATATAGCCAAAGCGTCTAAATAATGGCTATACATGTAGCGCGGCCCGCCTGTAAAAGATGAAGGCAGTATTATCCTTGAACCTGCATCTGAACCATCCCGATCACCACGTGAAATAGCATCGTATAGCCCGGCCATGTAGTCATTGCGAATGTCGTCCTGGTGCTCTCGTATATAGTCAATCCTTGACTGTTCAATGCTACAGTAAGCAGTCATAACATACTGCTGGAAAAGTCTGCCACTCCTCCTCATTAGACTATACTGACCAAAACGATCGTGTAACTCGTATGAATAGTACATCTTCATTGTCATTTTTTTTGGGTGTTCGGAAGTTGAAGCTCTGGTTAATAATCTACGGCCCAAATGGTAGCCATCTTCGCCAAAGATAAAAATCAATGGAAATTGCAGTGACATATAAGAAGCGTTTAATTTGTTGACTCGTTGCAGAACACGACTGTGTTGTTCAACAACGACATCAAGGTCAGTCTGCACATCCGGCCCACCTTCAAAGACAATAGCACCAATAGAATCTCCTGCAGGCAATTCATGCTGTCTTGAACCAACGACACCAAACAAACGGATCTTGAACTGTGGAATATCAACTTCAGCCATTTTATTCCTTGCTGTTCTAAACAGCTGGACCAATTGGTTATGATCGTCTAGAAGATCAATCAAGTTCTCTGCAATGTCTGCCTGCAGGCCGTGACCACACCTTTGAAAGCTTTCTAAACGATTTGCAACTTCATTTTCTGTATCATATATATACAGCTGCAGAAACTGTGGCCGTGTATCTTGCTCTGGACACATGCTCCCTATCTTGTGGTAAATCTGCCCAGAAATTTTGAATACATAAGGACCACGTCCCGTGTTTATAGACTTGTCTACTTCTGCACCCAACGATGTCATTGCGAACATCTGATTGTAGGCACGAATATTTTCCATGAAGTGACGATCAGTGAAAAGGTCTTTTATATAGGCTGGATACTCGTGTCGACCATCAATCTTTACTTTCCCGCCATTGCAACATTTATGATATTCTACACGGTTTCTACGATTGGAAGCAAGTCTTTCAGCATACCAGAAGCGTGCATTGCAATGATGGCACATCTGGTCACATTGGCCCATATGTATGTATGTGTCCGGAGGGCCTGCTTTGAAAAACACAAATGAAAGTGTAAAAAAAAAATGGCTGGTGAAAAAGGAAATTGCTGGTTCATTTGACTTAGAGAACAGTTAGACCAAAGCATCAGCATACCTTGTCTAGACCTTGCACGGGTGGTGCGCGGGTTACGTGGACGGTGTGCTGTTGTTGATGAAGAATGCATTGTAACTGGAACAAAGAAAAAGAAAGGTACTGAGGAATTGGAAAATGGATCAAAATATACACGTAATTTTTTTAAAAAAAAAGAAACCAAACCTCGAGACCGGCGTTGTTGCCTATTTGTGTGCAGATTCGAATTGTCGCCAACCGTGAATGCATATTGGGATGGGGTAGTTTGATTGACGAAGAGGTAGGGGCATGTAAATCGGAGGGCAGATGTAAAGGCTGTCTTTCGCGGCCGACATGATAAGGCTGAACGTTTGGTTGGTCGCGATCCATTATAAAAAGAGACTCTGCACCTGTAAAAAACATAAAGAATATGTCCATCAATCAACATAAAACGTATACAACAGCAAATGAAAAGGAAAAGTGGCCACAAATTACATAGCAATTCTGCGTCGCGGTTAATTTCTGAAAACGGTGGAGGCCCATTGTCTTCTGCAGATGTTTGATCTTCATGAGAAAGATCATACATTTTCCGTTTTCCTTTGTCCACGGGAGGTGCACGCTGCTGATCACATGAAGAATTTGCATCTGAGATAGGCGTCTTCCCATCATAAACTTTTTCCAAGGTAGATTCGGCTGAAACACAGTAGGTAAAAAATTATATTTAACAGGCAACCGGGTTTAAAGGGATTAGCATTGGAAGATAAAGGACCAAGCATAAGGAATATGATACGTACTTAGTATTGGCACAGGCGGATCAGTGAAGAAATTAGCGACATTATGTTGAGGATCTGCACCATCAGGTATATGCCCTTGTTGACTGGTAAGAGGCGGCACACTCTCAATTGTTTGATACGACAACACGTCACTTGGATTACGATATCCGTAATTAACACCAAGACCATCACATTTTTCAAGGTTCGACGCGGCTGGCTGTTCTATAGAACTGCTAGCAGCAGAAACATGAGCAGCAACAGGCCAAGAACCACACGCCTTCTTACTAATCGAATCCAAAGGTGGGTCAACACTACCTACATCACTAAGCAGCCTCTTTGTTTCTACATCTACACTATAAGATTCCTCGCCCTGACGAAAAGCACAAACATCCGCAGATCCTAAAGAAGCAGTAGGGCTAATCCTACGTATGGTTTTTTTTTAACCTTCATATTTCACAGCTACGCTCCTACTTTACTGTCCGTAGTTACTGGCTAATAAAAACAGTATAAATTGTGCATCAAACGTATAGAAGTGTACTTATCGGCATCATATATACATCAAACATACACGCATATGTTAAAAGTAAAACACATAAGCATTCTTAAGAATATAGAAATTATGCAAAGCAAATAAGAACTAAAAAGAGTATAAAATCTGCATCAAACGTATAGAAGTGTGCTTGTTGGCATCATATATACATCAAACATACACGCATTTGTTAAAAGTAAAATACATAAGCATTCTTAACAATTTAGACATTATGCAAAGCAAATAAGATCAAAGTAAAAAAACCAATGAATATGCATGAGTCAGGTAAAACACGATGCACACCTCCTTCAAACGTTGGTGATCTCTCTATTGTTGTAATTTTTTTTTCCTAATATTTTCGCACTTTTTTTTTCTCTCAACTCTGGATGAACTGAAGAGATATATTTTGTTAGAAAAAAGTATGGTATAGAAAGTTCTATTGGCAGTATATCAATCACAGCACACGTGCAAGTGAAGGTGTGCATTGTACCTGGTTTGAAAAGCAGACACAAAATCTTGAATTTTAGGTAGAAGCCATACCTAAAGAGTAAGAAAAAAGGGGATAGGGGATACACCATAGTTTATCTGCACACGACTCTACACATTCTACCATTAGTATACCATTATACATTATACATTATACGATCTAAAAGAGGCCACAAATGGGCCACAACAATGGAGAAACCTGGACAGGGAAGATGGACAAAGCGGCAAATTAAAGGTGGGCCAATTTTTTGGCGGGAAAAAAAGGAGAAAAACGGCACCTGTTTGTGATGAGGTTTAATATATATTATAATGTCTATCTAAGATTGGTTTCCAGTTTCTCATCTTGTATTTTGTGTTGCTTGCTCGAAAAGGTGTTCTTGGTAGCGGTTTCTCAAAGCTCTTTATAGCGGCTTGTGGCTTTTAAGGCATTAAGAGTTGTATTTTGGCAAGGCATTGGAACTGTTGTTTGGAGCCTAACTCAAACTGGAAAAAAGTTAAAGCTCTGAAAGTGACTGTTATGTTAGCGGGTTGACTCATAGTCTCTAGCGGTTTGTCAAAGTGGCGGTTTGTCCTGTTGCAGTAGTCTCTAGTGGTTTGTTCACTGTAGCGGCTTGTTCAGTTACGCTTGTCACTGTAGCGGTTGGTGTGTCTAGTAGCGGTTTGTGAAGTAGAACAGACTTTGACAAGTTCAGGACTCCACTTAATCCAAAACCCATTCGATAACAACAAAAATTTAAAACCAGCAACCACAATCTACATCAAGTTCAATCCGAAACAAAAACAAATTCAACAGATTTGGGAAAAGAAATTACAAAATCAAATCACAAACACAAATCATAATCACTAATCCAATTCGAAAAACAAAAATTAATTACAACAACAATTACAACAAATTCAAATCCCTCGTAAATCCATTCACCACCATCTCTAACATATCCAACACTATCCTAAACTCACATCACTCCATACTCATAATCCATCATCTTAATTATTATTCAAGATCAGTCACGCTTTTTCTTGGTGTATCTCTCATGAGATTAAAAGACCTTTCAAGATCTTTAACAAGAAAAATAATCACATCATTGATCTCTTTTTGAAGAACTGTACTTCAATCAATATCCGAAAAACTTACAGAACGATATATAACATTATTGTTATACCCGTTTCTTATTGTCGGGTTACAAAACAAAACAAAGTACAACAAAATAAAATCAAAACCTACCGTAGACCCATCCTAAGGTCTTGAAGCCATTTGGGTGTGTTGGAGTGTTCTTCGAATAGAACAACTATCAAGCTAAGGGACATATTTTGTTCTTGTTAATCCTGCGTTTTTATGATAAGAGACAAAAAGTTTATGTGACTGCTGTTTTAGTTGGGATAAGAAAAGGTGGAGCAGACTCTTTGTGGGTGGCTGCGTATTTGTTCAGGGTTATTAAGATTAGGTTAGTGTGGAGTAAGTGTGATTTATAAAGTCACAATCTTTAGGGTTAGGGTTAATTAGTTTTGGATCGGGGCTTGAACCGGATCTCACTTGGGCCAGACTTTTGTAATTCGTGATATTGAGCTGAGGATAGTGATCACAAGGACGAATTTTTATTTGGTTTGTTTGGACTGAATAATTTTGTGATATTTGTCACAAAGACGAATTTGTAGCTTGTGATAAATATTTGTTGTAAAATTTAGGACAACGGTGTTGATTGAGCTACAATAATCCGGGATTGTGAATTATTTTGGGTTGAGATATTGTCGGGTTTATTGGATATAGCTACAGGTTTATTCGGATTTCAAAACACGAGCGTTGTCTGAAATTCACTGTGATTTGTCTACTTCATCACTAAACTCATTTCAACCAAAAATCAAACAACAGTTCACATTATCAGTATCATCTCACGGTTCATTCTTGATTTTTGTAAAATCCCGCGAAAGAATCTATTTCTCGGTTTAAATCATAGAATTGTAAAATCCCGTGCACGTTCACATCATGTCTACTACTTCAGATTCCTTCATATCTGAGGTACTAAAGTTGTACGACACGTATGATAAACAAATGATTTCCAATTCTGGACAACAAATAAACGTGTGTGATTCTGATAATACTAATGTGGAATCTTTGTGCTCAAATTCGCAAGAGAGAGAGGTGCTTCAGTCACTAATGTTACCTAATGCAAAGGAAAGTTGCATTGAATGTTTTTGATTACTTCACTCACATCTCAAGGTTCTGTTTGAAAAACCTGAATACGTGATGGGTTACACACGGGCTTTCACAACACTCTTTGGTCAAGATGTTCATGATTTCACAGTCAAAATGACTCTATATTTGGATCAACTTGAACAACAGCTTGACAAAGAAGAATTTTCTGAAGCAAGATCCAGAGCCGCTTTCAGTGTGATCAACAACCAACTCAGGTGTTCATTGATTCGCAATACACTATGGACTATGATTATGACAGTCAAATGAACAAGGTGTTGTATACACGGATGAGTTGCCATGTTCAGAACAACATTGCTACAATTGATGAGTAATGTTAATGGGTTCATTGATGAAAGGGCTAAACAAATGGGGAATGGAACAAGATCAGACAAGTTTGATGATGGTGACAGCACAGGAGGTGATTTCACAATGTGTGAGAATGCAGCTTACGAACCAGAATATCACCAAGCACTGTCTGCTGAGGTACATCTGTCTGATCAACATAATGTCCTTGCTAATGAACATCAACACACTGATCAAAGCAAACCTACCTATGACACATATCTGTTGGAAAAGACTGATAGCAATATCACCTCTGCTTCAACACATATGAGTCATAAGGGGGGAGAAATTGATCAAGATGCTGAACATGATGATGCGTCAAGTTCTTTGCCTACGGCTGAGTTTTTCAAATCAAATGATATGGTTGAAAAAGAAGTTTATAATGAACTTTCAAACAGATTTTTACAACTTGAAAAACATTGTATTGATCTTGAAATATCAATGCAACAAAAGGTAGAAAATCTTCAAACTAACCAACCATGTGGGAATCCGGAATTTCTTGAATTTCGTGAATTTTTTATTATAAACGATTTGAAAGCTCAGCTACAAGCCAAAAACTTGACGATCAACAACCTGAAAAAACGTATTGCTGAGATGTGTGATATGTTTAATGAAGTTAAGGCTAAACATGACAATAATTTATTGCAACTAAAAATGCTGAATTAGAACATCAAGTGGCTGTATTAATTAATGAGAATGAGACTTTGAAATTCATTGCAAAGAACTGTGTGATTCAATCAAAGAAGCGAAAACTAAGAATGTAGAGCAAACAACCTCTTTGATTGCCAAAATGATGAATTCAAAGCTCAACTTCAGGAAAAGGGTTTTGCAATTGCAGCGTTGAAAAACGAGTTGAGAAAATCAACAGGAAATAGTGTGAACACTAAGTTTGCAAAACCATCAATCTTGGGGAAACCACCACTTAGAAACCAATCAGTTGTTAGACAACCGACTGCGTTTAGATCTGAACGACCAAAATCATCAAAACCACGGTTTGCCTCCAAGTTGATTCGAAACAAGTTTTGTCAAAACCAGTCACTTCACAGTCTAGACCTAATGAAAAGGAATATACGTTTGCAAAACCTCATCATATGAGTGCATCTAGTTCTTCTAGGAGTAGTTCAAAGCGTGTGTCACTTGTGACACCAAAGGAACATGTTAGACATAAAAACAGTGTTCAGAATCACAACCTAGAGGATACTAAGAAAAACACACATGAAAAGACTAGGACTTTACCTGTCTCTAAGAGTAGTTGCGTATCATTTAAAGCAATTCCTGTAGCAGACCACTCTAAGAATTCTAGATCTTTTTCTGACTCCAAACACTATGCGTGTTCAACTTGTCAGAAATGTGTGTTTAATGCAAACCATGATGATTGTATAACAAAATTCCTGAAGGAAGTGAATGCTCGTGATAAGGTTCAAACCTCTAAGACTAGAAACAACAACAAGCCCGTAGAACCAAATAGGTGTATTCAGAAACTTGATAGGCCGATTGCTCTAGGACAAAGTTTTCTCCCAAAAAGTCTGTCACTGGGTATGAGAAACCAAACACTCCTAGATCTTGCCTTAGATGGATACCGACGGGAAGAACTTTTAAGATTGTTGGTCTTAGATGGATACCTATTCGAAAGATGTTCACTGAGAGCAAAACCAAGGTTGACAGTGAAACCCCAAATGGTTTAAATGCTGATATCACTAACCCATATAAATGCAAACAAACTCTTAATGTCAATGCAGGAAGTCTTTACTTAAGTGCAGGTACATCATTCACCCGTATTAAGGAAAGACTCAGAGTTTGGGTGCCGAAAAGAGTGATATCTCATGATGAAGGGGTTCAAGCAATTCAAACTTGATGAACATCAACGACAATGGCGTCTGGACACATCAGTTCAGGCCTCGTTCTTCAACGACAATGACGTCTGTTCATATCAATTCAGGCCTCGTTCTTCATCGACTATGACGTTTGAACATTTCAGTTCAAGCCTCGTTCTTCAACATAATGGCGTCTGCTGACATCTCTTCAGGCCCCGTTCATCAAAGAAAAGAAAAGTGTACGCTTGAGTGCACTTTATCTTTGGAAGAAGAGAAATCTTCTTGTTTATGACCATTCTCATCAAGCTTCATGTTTTCTCATGCTCGTTCAGACATCAAGTGGATCTACTTTCATCTGATTGGACGTTTATTCACTTGATCAAAAATGGCAACTTCAAATGCAATTTTTGAGGGGGAGAAGTGTGAACAGTGGATCAACCTCCATCACTTGTTTATCAAATGGCATTCTTCAATTTTTGAGGAGAAGTGTGAACAATGGATCGACGTATATGTTGGGCATCTAATGTGATCGATTTTTATATCATTATGAGGTTGAAGTTGACTTTCTCAAAGGCGTGATCTTATTCTATCTTGAAGTCGGGGATGGTTGGATGCATGACTTTCAATGATATCTTGCTCATGCCTAAGATTTAAGTTGAAGACTTAGGTTATCTAGTTACCAGCAGTCGGGGTAAGTGTTTGACGACCTAGTTAACTATCACTTAAAGGAGTTACGTTGTAGTACTCAGTGTCACACGCCGATGACGTTGTGGATAATCGCAAGAGGTGGTAATGTCTCATACTTTGGTTGGGTATTGAGTACCTAGAGATTTGCTTGGAGCATTAATTCTCTACACCGTTCTTCCAACATTAGTGCAAGTTTAAGTCACGAGAATGAGGAATTCTACTTCATTGTCAAGTTTGGTATATCGGGTTTATTCCATCAGTCATCTCGTTAAATAGCCTACTTGAGGGTTGATAAAATAGTCAGAGACAGTTTCGGTAGCGGTTGATTCTCACTTGATCCACTTGAGCCAATTCTGTTCTTCTCACAAGATCTCAAGAATATGTGCGTAAACTGTGTTCCTGATTCTGAGGTATCAAAACCAGCAAGGGGGAAGGAGACATACATTTGGACGCACAACGAGTACACGTGATGATACGCACAACGAGTACACATGATGAACTCTATACTTCTTCTCAATTGAAGATTATTCCGGGAAGACAAATGTCATAACCGCAGAGAAAATCAGTGTTCTAACTCGTTCCTTCTGTGTATCATTCCAACTACGTGGGGAAGTGGTCTCTAGATACTTTTGGCATGCGTTACTTCAGACGTCAGCAGGGAAGAAATGTGAGAAGAATTATTCAAGTGTGAAATGATACTCTGCTAAATTTATTTATGGTCCCCCGAACAGAGATTTACGATGATTATTCTTAAAAGGAGCAGCAATTTTTTATGTGGTTTGCTACGGTTTCCGCTGTACACTTACCTTATGTAAGCTTGAAAGAGAGCTTTGAAACTGCTCAAAAGGAAGATTGTCGGTTTGGGGGGAAGCTATCAAAGCTTTACAATTGAGAAGGCTCAAGTTCAGACGATTATTCAGGAGCCTTGAAAGCTTTGGTGGTGAAAGTTTAAGAGATGATTGACCTCAGATTTCTACAACATACTGAACGTATCCTCATTTCGGTATTCATGTCAACATCGTCTTAAACTGAAATATATAGTTTGTACATATCTTAAACCAAACTGTAAATTGAAAATTATAGAACCAGAAAATTGTATATAGAAAAATACTTAAACCCAGAAAATCCATAAAAATCTGAAAAATAGAAAATACCAAAAATAGTTCCTCTAGGCATGTCTTCTGTTTATCGATAACATTTACGGTCTTAGAAATGTCATTCAATAATGACACGGGACTTTAAATGAAGCTCGAGCAGAAGTTAAAATGAATTGTTAAAACATGTCTAATGGCTTGCTATTACTTTAGATAGCAACCCGCTCTTCAAAATGGGGAAAGCACGTCGCCAAAAAGACGGCTGTTCCTCCCACTGGGTGATGTTCACCCGGGCATGGATTACTTCATATCCGTGCATTCCTGATTTAATGTACATTTCAGTGCATCATTTCTTGTAAAAGAAGAGAAATCTTCTTTGTATACAAATAGTTTTCATTCTATGATTCTTCTGAAAATTATTTGTGAGACACTTGGTGGTTACATGTTGTTTGAAATTCTTTTAGACTTGGATTGTACATAAAATTTGTCACTCAATCAATGACTAAAATACAGGTCAATGATTGAGGGGAGAGTGATTTCAAATTTTATATCATCAAACGGGTTTCTAGGTTAACTCAAATTTCTTAGAAAAGGTTTTGTAGTTAATGGGTATTAGTTGAAGAGGAATTTACTAAGCTTTATATCTAATGGCCAAATGTGTTAGTTGTTAGAAAGTTTAGGACATTATGTGCAACTTGCTTATAGTATCCTAGCTTTACGTAACTGTAAGGTCCATTTGTGTCACTCTGGAATCCTCGTTTAATCCCCAGAATACTGGAAAACTCAAAATCTAAAAGAAGTTAGAAAACCCTTTGTGTTTGATGTTCTTGAATACCCCACAGGCATTTGTATGATCTGAATGAATGAGTTTCAAATGTTGATTGACTTTGGTTAGTCGATTGCTGCTTAACTTTTGTTGATTTAGTGCATATGCACTCATGATATGCTTAGGTATATTGCTATCATGTTAGAATCTTGTCCCTAAGATCCTGATTGAATGTTGAAATATGAGTGAATTGCCATGTTCATGATTGTTGTTTGCTCTTCATGTTTGATAGCGGTTTGATGTATTTACTGACTATGGTTTGATCATGAGATGAATGTGGTATTATGAGTTGGCAAGTTGCTATGTGGTAGCCATTAATGAATAGTGTATCTGTATGTATGTATATCTGTGTGGATATTCTTATGCAGATTCCATAGCCAATATGAATGTGCCAATTCCAGCTCTAACCATTTGATCAGATGTTCAAACTCTATTGACTGGCTCTGAATTCACCACAACAACAACATCGGCAACAACAACAACAACACTGTCTTCACCTCCACCACCTTCATTTCAACAAAGCAGTACTTATTCTGGGTCTCGCCAAGTGGGGATTTACAACATTTAGGAAAGTTTTGTTGGTGGATGGATAATTGATGTTGACCAAATGACTCCCTCAGAGAAGCGGATGATCACATCGTCTGCGTAAAAAGGTCAATATCATTTGTGTCATAACTGTCACTTTGTGCATAATCAACAGTGAATCTCCCTCTTAGATTAAGGGGGAGCATAGTATGTTCCATTATCAGCACACATTAAAACTGACCACATTTTCTCCCATAATTTCTAACTTATTTAAATCAATTGGGATCACAAATCTGCAAATGGTTTGAAATTTTTGATCGGGGGAGAGAATGTGATTTAAATATGAAATCTGATAAAATGTGATTGTTTGGACTCAAGTATAGGCTCTCCCATATGTGCTAAACTCTTTCGTATATCGATGCACATATTGAGGGGGAGCGAATGGATGAAAATGGATGTGGCATCTCATGTGAGCACGACTCAGACTTCACGAATTAATTGACGAAACACAAACTGTCATTAATCAAAAGGACATATCCTGGCGGGTAATAATTTCAAGCTGGTCTAACCAGTGATGTAAGCGTGTCTCGAAAAGGATGTGTCTGAGTAGAGTGTACCGTTTCGAGAAACTTTCTGTGGACTTGACCAGGCCGGGTAATAATTTCAAGCTAGTCTAACTAGTGATGTAAGCGTGTCTCGAATTGGTCATGTTCACTGAAAGTGGATCAATTCAAAAGTGCAAGCTCTACCCAACATGTGCAAATTTATAATATATCAGCTGAGCACATGTTAAGGGGGAGCATTTGAAAAATATAAAACTCTCAAAGTGTTAGCAAAATGTGTTTCATAATCATGAACACTTTGAGAGATTTTTCAAGGATTTGGTTAATGGCAATTGTGGAAGAACACCAAAGACCGACCATTTTATTTAATGCATTGGAGTTATAAGGATGGTAAGGTTAGGTATAAGTTCCCACGATCCCGCCAGAGCCGGAGGGATCTACCCAGGGACAATCCACTAGTTAGTGTAGAAGTCCTTAGGTACGATTAAAAAAGGAGACAAGTGAGAATAAGGGAAGAGTGCTGACTGAGATGGAGCTAGTACTGGAACAAACCCAACAAGGTGCTAGTGATGAAGTCTCGGTAAGCGCTGAAGAGGTTGAAGAATGAAAAAGAAATGTAAAGATAAAGGGTGAAAAGAAAGAAGCCCTCCTTACACTTTAGGCAGAAACCGGGTCAATACATATGCTATCAGAATCACTAAGTTGATTGCTGACATTGAAGACAAAGTATCATGGACCCAGTGATACGCTGCACAACCCTCCCCAGCCACTCAAGGTCCCTCAAAGGACTCTTGTTTCATTTCACGGAGATCATACATGTCTATCGTCTCTCTCACTCCGAGTTAGATGATATTGAAAAGGTGGCAGTCCTCTCCAGCCTCCGATCACTAAATCAAAATCACAATTGAGTCTAGAGCCACGAGATGCATCATAAGATCTCATAGGAACACGTGTTACTTCTACACTGGTTGTTCAACATTAAGGACACCAGTTGTAAACTTATGAGTCCTACGCAGATCTTAGCAATCTGCCAGAACATTTATGAGGGAATTTACAAATGTAATTCTCAGTGATTGAATGGAAACTCCTGCCAGGGTCAACATCAAACAGCCCTGAAAGCAGGTCACTTCGGTAATTCCTTGTGGATTACGCTTAGTGATCGCGGCGGTTTCAAACGGTCTACAGTCGTGGAGTGATCTCCAGCGACTCACCTAATCGTTTATCTACTATGGTAGATCTTTAAAGCCCTCTGTGGGTTTCCAATTTAGGAACGGCCTTGGTAAGGATTAGAGAGAGTTTTCACACTATGCTGTTAACAATCTCGAAGTCCAAACCTTGTAAGTACCGGACGTTTTATTGCTAACTGTCGTATGCAGGAATTCCTGGCGGTTGTAGCTGATTGCTGTTGCAGTTGATTGCGGTTGTTGCTGATAGCCGAACAAGATGCCAATCCATCACCACATGCTCTCACTACACCATCATCGTATTCAAAGAAGTCATGATAAACTAAAAGACCTTCAACACTGCTTCTGCAAACTCTGATGCTGAAAATCATGACTCAGAATAGTGTAAGCATGTCGGCCCAAAGAATACCACATCACATGAAGACATACTGCTAAAAGATGATCTGGAGACATACGTTGGATGATAACATCAAAGACTCACCAAAGATCATCCAAGACAGAAGAACGGTCATCAAAATAACACTGCTGAATGTACAAAGAGTAATGAATTTGAAGAATCAAAGACTACGAGCTAGGAAGTTACAGTCATGTAATAGAATGCTAGAATTCAAATTATTATTTCCGGGGTGACCTCCCTAGGGGGAGATTGTTAGGAATATAAATATTCATGTGAAGACTCGGTCACCCCGAGTATCTATTTAGCATTTGTGTAGCTCGTAGGCTTATTAGTATTATTAGTATTACTAGTATTATTAGTTTAGTTAGCTATAGTATTCGTGGAGTGGGTTGGGTCTTTACCCACTGTCAGCTCACTCCACAGCCCACTAGGGGCACCTTAGCTAAGTAGTATATATATACCCCTTCCCTTGTGTGGGAAGGGTTGGAGCTTCTTAATCATTCAACAAAATTTCTCTCATTCTCTCTCTCTAGAACTCCCACACTCTCATCTCTTTCTCTCTCTAAATTCATCTAACATTTAACAATCAAATCCAAGTATACAAACATTACAATTCTCCATCATACATTGAGGGGGAGCATCGTAATGTTCCATTATCAGCATATATTGAACCGGACCACATTTTCTCCCAAATTTTCTAACTTATTTAAATCAATTGGGATCCCAAATCTCAAAAGGTTTGAAATTTTTGATCGGGGGAGAGAATGTGATTTAAATATGAAAATCTGATAAAAATGTGATCTTTTGGACTCAAGTGTAGGCTCTCCCATATGTGCTAAACTCTTTCGCATATCGATGCACATATTGAGGGGGAGCAAATGATTTATGATGGCAATTGTGGAAGTATACCAAAGACCGACCATTTTATTTACTGCACTGGAGGTATAAGGATGGCGAGGTTAGGTATAAGTTTCCATGATCCAGCCATAACCGGAGGGATCTTCCCAGGGACAATCCTCTAGTTAGATTAGAAGTCCTAAGGAACGATGAAAAAAGGAGAAAAGTGAGAATAAAGGAAGAGTGCCGACTGAGATGGAGCTAGTACTGGAACAAACCCAACAAGATACTAGTGGTGAAGTCTCGGTAAGCGCTGAAGGGGTTGAAGAATGAAAAAGAAATGTGAAGATAAAGGGTGAAAAGAAAGAAGCCCTCCTTACACTTTAGGCAGAAACCGGGTCAATACATATGCTGTCAGAATCACTTAGTTGATTGCTGACATGAAGACAAGTATCATGGACCCGGTGATACGCTGCACAACCCTCCCTAGCCATTCAAGGTCCATCAAAGGACTCTTATTTCATTTTTCATGGAGATCAATACATTTCTATCGTCTCTCTCATCCGAGTTAGACGATATTGAAAAGGTGGCAGTCCTCTCCAGCCTCCGATCATAAAATCAAAACGCACTATTGAGTCTAGAACCAAGAGATCATCCATAAATCTCATTAGGACACATTTCCAATATGCTTGCTGTTTCATACACCGTGAAAAGTAAGAAAACATATATTAAGAGTCCTACGCATTATCCTTGTGGTATTGCCAGAACATCCGAGTGATACGTAAAGTATTCACAATGAAGATGGAAATCCTTCTAGAGCCAACATCAAACAAGCTCTTGGTGGGTGACATGTGAGATCCTTCATGGATCAAACTTGTGACAACTGGAAAGAAACGATGGGGCGATTCGCATTTGAATCAAACTTGTTCCAGTAGAAGAATTGACGGATTTCTCATTAATCAGTGAATCATAATTCACTGGTTCACTCACTCCGTGCTTTGTCTACTTTGAGACGCTCCGGTTTGAGAACGGCTAGTGCAGCTGCGAAACCCTGTCAAGGAGATTCTTCGGAATTCTACCTGATCACAGGCAGTATTTATACTGATCAACGGGGAACCGTGGTTCTTGCAACCCTATTCAACGAAAGTGAACAAAGACACTTTCGTTTGTTTATTGCTAACTGTTGTTTGCAGGAACTCCCGACGGTTGCAGCTGATGGCCAATGAGATGTCAATTCATAACCCCATGCTCACACTTCACACTCACAATCAATGCAATCATGATAGAAGAATGACTTACAACAGTGCTTCCACAACTCTGATGCTAAATATCATGATCCCGAAGAGTGTGAGCATGCCAGAATGATGGTCACTACATCACATGGAGGCGATACTACAAAGGATGATTTGGAGATTTATGGTGGCTGATGATCTCAAAGAAACCTCAAAGATCACACAAGTCAAAGGAACTTATGCTCAAAAATCACTACTTGCCATACAAAGATAGCACTTGAAGAATCAAAAGCTACAAGCTAGAGCTAAAGATCAATTTATAGAATGCTAAGCTTCAATTTGTTTTTCTGGGGTGCCTCCCTTAGGGGGAGATTGTTAGGATTAAGAAAAAGACTCGGTTACCCCGTGTATTTTCATGTTTAGCGTAGCTCGTAGTTTTGTTAGTATACATTTAGTTACGTTTAGTTATCGTATCATCCACGGAGCTGGGCCGGGTCTTTACCCACTGTATGCCCACTCCGTAGCCCACTTTAGGGGCGTTTATTATAAGATGTATAAATACCCTTTCCATCTTATTGGAAGGGTTGGTTGTTCATTAATACACACACATAACAAGTGTGTTTCTCTCACAAGAACTTCCCCTCTCTACTCTCTCTCTCTCTAAAATGGCTAACATGTTCTTCCATAACCCCCGACCTCCCGAATCCCACATAATCAACATATGAATCGATCCTACATAGTACTATTTTATAACAAATGTAAAGGTTTACCTGTAAACATGCCCGCATATTTACATACCAAGGACGCTCCTCAGGTTCCTCCTTATAACCACTGTCATAAAACGTTACAACCCCTGTCATGATTTCAAACTGTGCCAGAAAACCAATGTTTTTCCTTTTCGTTGATAGGCATCAAAAACCTGCTCAACATTGCCCCATGGAATTTTGTACTTATCTCCGTTAGCATACCAAATGGGGATGGAGTCCTGCAAGAGTGGCTGAACAAAGTATGTAGTAACCATAGCCCAATCAGCGTCATCGGGTCTGAAATGCAACATGTATTCGACCCACAGCTCTATGTGCTGTTAAAACCAATGCAAAACAGTTTTCATGAGACAACAACCCGAAGAAATGAAAAACAAAAGATTTACAATAACTATAAATGATTTGTATCACTCTTACCTCATCCATGAGCCACCCTTTTTTGGTGGATCTAAACAAACTAAGCTCTCCCAAAACCTCTGATCCACACGTGTCACACCCCTAGAAATCGGGTCCAGCGGAAGCATACACGTCGCTAGGGTGCAACTCAATTGGTATCACAACACAAGTACAAAGAACTGTTTTTACCTCTATCATTTAGAATGAAACTCATTAGCAAAAGTGTTAATTTTACATGATTAAAAGTAGTGCGGAAATTGGCCCATAAATAAGTTAAGCGGTCCCCAAATGAGTATCAGAGTCTTCTATGACCATGCCATGCCCTGCCAAAAGCCTCCAATAGTGTACTATTACTTTATACCTGAAAATACATGCTAAAGTGTCAACACGAGGTTGGTGAGTTCATAGAGTTTAGTGTAAAATGTAACGCATTTGAATGAGGATTTCCCAGCAAAGGCGTTATAAATCCACCCAGTTCCAAGCCCCGTCATACAAGACTTGCAACCTGTGTGTTTACAACCCACTGCCAAATATGATATGGTTTAAGTGAAACGTCAAATGATGTATGGACCACAAAAATGAAAGATCAATATATTCCAAATATATCTAGAGTTATTGGCAACTAAATTTCATGACACCGAAGCCTTAAGATTCTAGTTTGGGGCATACTTTTGACATAACAGTCAAGTAGGGAAAATACGGTCCGTTTGACATATAAGTCAAGTGGGGAAAACACAGTTGGTTTGACATATCAGTCAAGTGGGGAAACCACAGTACTACGTTTGACATATCAGTCAAGTGGGGAAACCATAGTACTACGTTTTACATATCAGTCAAGTGGGGAAACCACAATACGTTTGACATATCAGTCAAGTGGGGAAACCACAATACTACGTTTGACATATCAGTCAAGTGGGGAAACCACCCGGACACCCAAAGTTTCTGGTAGATGTCCACCTAGGACATCCAGGGTTCCTCAAATAATTATGCGTCCGTTTGACTTAACAGTCAGGTGGGGAACACCACCCGGACGGGGAGTTCAATCCCAATAGATCTATTCACAATATTCGCGCTTAACGGTTCATAACATAGGCAAAATGAAATAGTTTAATGCATTGGTGTCCATAGGAAAATAATCTAGTGTGTAACTGGTAGCACATAATACTTTCGAGTACAAATCAAGGTTTTCAACCAAATAGTAATGCTTGAGAAAACAATTCATGTTTCAAGTAAAACGAGCATGGAGTTTAAATGTAATGAGCATGTATTCTCCCCCAAACAGTTGAAAAACAAGTAAAAGTAGGGCTATGAAACTCACCTAATGCAATAGTTACGATGACAAAAGTGAATACACTGAAATGAGGCACGATCTCTAACCGCAACCTAATATGAATGATAGGATCTAATGTAAGCAATGAAATGATGCTAGCACATGCAAATACGTATGTTACCGATACCACTCGGGAATTTTGGAAATAATGTTTATCGTCGAAAAATATATTTTTGACGTCTCGTTAAGTTAATAAACACTTTTCGTGTAAATACGTTACAACGATAACCCACGATCGTCGTTTGATGATTTATCGATAAATATAGTGTTTTCGTTGTGAATTAACATTTTTCATAACTTGTAAAAATATGACCAAATGACCTTGCTAAACTAGTCATAAAAGTGTGCTCTTTAAGTGTTAGTGAATAGGCTCGGCATTTTTAAAAACCTTGTAACAATGTCTTAAAGTCGTATCATTTAACTTTTGATCATACGAGTCTCATTCAATGAGAAAAATGGCTCTCAATATGATGTATTGCAAAAACTGTTTTTAACTTAGACATATTTTCCTTGTTAAAAGCTGATGGAATTATATAGAAATCGTCGGGTTTCAAACGCGTATATCTTTGTCGTTATAAGCTCGTTTTCTACGTTCTTTAAATCCACGGCTTCGTATTAGTATGAACTAATATATTTTCAGTAGGTCGGCTCATCTAGATCACGTCCAATGCCTCGTTTTACTCGTCGAAATTCGTGGGACAGCGCGTATTTTTCAGAAAAATAGTTTTCGTCGTCAAACTTAGAATTAGCGTAACTTTCTCGTCGTAAGCTCGTTTTTGCTCATTTCGGCGGCCACAGTTTCGTTTTTGAAATTATTTTCTAAATATTTAGGCCAAAATGGTTCAATGTTTTCTGAGATTTCCAGATTTCACAAAAATGGACAGCACCTTTTCTATATGTTGTAAAAATCTATTTTAAGGTTCAAGGCTTGTTCAAAACACATTCAATCAACACCACAACTAATCTAATCCTACCATACACCTTCTTAGGGTGTCAAGGGGTCCTAATCTTCACCAAAAATGGTGGATCTCATAAGGATACTAATAAAGTTCATTATACTCATTTTTGTGTCAAGATCTTGTGTCAAGTGGTATATATAACATATGTTCATTGCATGATTTGCTAATATAATTTGAAAACACATCAAATGGAAGTATAAAAGATTGAAAAATTATATGAAACACTTACTTGAAGATTTGAGGTGTTTTGGAGATAAATACTTAAGTATCCTTGGGATTTTTATTTCAAATCTAACTAGGAGTACCAATGGGACTAATATTACTTGATCTTGAAAAAAAAATGATGGATTCTTGTTTGTTTTCTTGCTTGGCCGATCATATGAAAGGAGGAGATGAGTATGAGAGAATAATTTTGCTAGTTGTTTTGATGTATAAATGAAAGAATGGAAGTAAATAAATGACATATATTAACTAGCATTTAATTTAGTCAAATTACTTAAGTGGAATATGGACTAGAGGCGGTGGGGGGGGGGGGGGGGGGGGGGGGGGGGGGCAAGCTTGGAAGAAAAAGAAGAAAATGTGGCTCATTAATGAAGTTGTCCCCCCAATTGAGTATGTGCTAGTTAGATTAAGTATACATTAGGTGTTACCTGGGTACCGAGTTAACTAGAAATAAATCTTGACGAGATAAAAATAAAATATGACGAAGTTGTAAAAATTGTAAAATCATATTCCTTGCAAGAATCGGGTGTTAGAATAATTATCGGGTTGAAATTTCGTAAACCGACGGGGTTATATGCTTTTAACGGAAAATCTAGCAATTGATTTAAAAACACCGGGTAAATTAATAATGAAATTTCTATATCATTATAATGAGTTTGAAAATGTACTATGATCACTGTCGGGAGTGTTGGGTGATTTATTCGTAGTAATGACTGAGTGGTAACGTTTATTAAATAATTAAACATACGTAAATGAAAATCACACAAACCCGTGAATGATCTAATATGATGGTGATGTTACTGATGATGTGTAGACTACTCTAGTCTATATGATTGCCCTTAATGATGATGCATGAATACGCCGCTAAACCATACTGGTTACGCGCATTTGAATACCCGTAAACCTAGTTTACGTAATGATGAATGATAACCATGAATAGTGATTTCCCTCCAGGAATGAATAGTGTTTTGTGAATAGTAAATTTTTGAAAACTTCTCAAAGTCTCAAACTGACTTAAAAAATGATGAATAGTGATTGATGAATAGTGAATGATGATATGAATAATGAATAGTACTGTCGAGGTTTGGAAAAATGACCTGAAATTACGGGTTGTCACAGTCTCCACCCGTTAAAGGAATTCAGTCCCTGAATTCAGTTAATGTTGGTCTCTGGGGTGGATTCGGTGAAAAGATGTGGATATTTGAGTCGCATTGCGGTGATAAAAGGCAAAACATTCATTAGCTAGGAATTCGTAATAGTACATGAAGTTTATACGATAGAACTTAAAGTGAAGCGCAAAAGAGATACAAAACTAGAGAGTTTAAGTTTTGGTTTTCTTGTTCCTTAGCTCCGGGCAGTCCTTTCTGAGGTGTCCTAAGTTTCCACATTTGAAGCAACTCCCCGGGATCCTCTGATTTACGGGCTTCCTACAGTCCTTGGTCTGGTGACCACGCTTCTTGCACACCCCACACGGTTCACTGCAATGACCTAGGTGATGGAGATTGCATGTGTTGCAGTAGGGTAAATTCCCAGTATATCTTTTCTTGGTGCGTGGTCCTGCAGTATAGACTCTAACCACTTTTTGTCCTTTGTTTGGCTGCCGTACTTGATCGTTTCCTTGGTCATCCTCCCTTTTCCTCTTGTTGTCGTTGTTGCTGTGGTTGTTGTTGTTGACAGTAGTTTCCTGCTTCACCACTTGAGCCATAAGCTTTTGAGATATTCGGATAGCCTCGTCCTGTGTTTGTGGATCAAAAGAAATTACATCCCCCTGGATTCGGTGAGGTAGCCCATCAATGAAGTTTTCCAACAACTTCTCGTTATTTGGAACCATATTTGGACAAAGCGTGGCCAACTCTTGGAATCTCCTGATGTAGGTTTCGATATCATTACCTGTGGTCACCAACTCATAAAATTCTGTTTCTAGCTTCTTTACTTCAGTGCGTGGACAAAACTTCTTACTCAATAACTTCTTGAATTCTTCCCACGGGAGCTTGTGAGCATTTTCCATACCAATAGGCTGTGCATAAGAATTCCACCATGACATAGCTTCCTCAATAAGGGTACTGGTAGCGAACTTCACCTTGCTGTCCTCTGGACAATTGCATAGAAGAAATACAGATTCTATCTTTTCAAACCAACGGATCATAGCAGTGGCTCCTTCAGTGCCTTTGAATTTTACAGGATCACCACTCTTAAAGTCCTTGTATGTACATTTACCACCATTTGTACCATTAGCAGCTAGCCCTGCAGCTTCTGCTGGTTCTGCCCGAGAAGCGGCTTCAGCAACCCGTGCACTACGGCCTCTCTTTCAACTACAGTGCTGCCTCTATACTTTTGGCAACAAGTTTTGAATTTCAGCTGGTGTCATTGTTTGAGTAGTTTTCTTTGGCAGCATGATTCTTCAAAACAAGAAAAGAAGAGTGAGACGTGATAAAGACGTTTCCTAAAAGTAGGTGCCCTAAAGGGGCTTGTCATAAAATGAAAGCTTGAGGTCGAGTTATGATTAGCTGACGTGCTTCTAGGCGGCGGTTCACGAGGTGATGCTAATGTGTTGGATGTTCTTGTAACGATTGAATACACACCATGAATTTTTGGAACCTTTAGAAATCGAGTGAGATTCAACCTGGACATAATTTTATTATAACTATTCCCAGTATTGCAAAATTCATCTCTGAGTCGGACATAGGTGGTCAGGCTATGTCCCACTGTCCCTGGTCGAATATAGAGGACCAGTCTATATTCCACCGAGGTTCAATGAATTTTGAAATACTCAGCTCAGTTATACTAATAATATGTCCATCACAATTGAACGCTGTTTTGAGAGACTAAGGCAAGTGACCAAACTCGAGGTCGAATGATGAGATTACGTAAGAAATGACGTAACGCTGAGACGTGTACGATATGCGAGCATCTTATATGGAAGACAATTATAGTAGTCAACGAGAATAAGTGAGTGTAATCTATCTGATAATAAGACACAAATCTCATTAATTATGTCAGCAACAAACTACAAATGAGGCATCAGCTTGGCATGCAGGCACGTGGCGGTCATAGGGTTAAGTTTTCGTAAAGGTAGCTATAGTCTAGGTTTTAAAATTACCCAGTTCTCTATAGCCAAGGCTCTGATACCAATCTGTAACACCCCCAGAAATCGGGTCCAGGGAAGCATACACGTCGCTGGGGTGCAACTCAATTGGTATCACAACACAAGTACAAAGAACGGTTTTTACCTCTATCATTTAGAATGAAACTCATTAGCAAAAGTGTTAAATTTACATGATTAAAAGTAGTGCGGAAATTGGCCCATAAATAAGTTAAGCGGTCCCCAAATGAGTATCAGAGTCTTCTATGACCATGCCATGCCTGCCAAGAGCCTCCAATAGTGTACTATTGCTTTATACCGAAAAATACATGCTAAAGTGTTAACACGAGGTTGGTGAGTTCATAGAGTTTAGTGTAAAATGTAACGCATTTGAATAAGGATTTCCAGCAAAGGCATTATAAATCCACCCAGTTCCAAGCCCCGCCTATATAAGACTTGCAACCTGTGTGTTTACAACCCAGTGCCAAATATGATCTGGTTTAAGTGAACGTCAAATGATGTATGGACCACAAAAATGAAAGATCAGTATATTCCAAATATATCTAGAGTTATTGACAACTAAATTTCATGACACCGAAGCCTTAAGATTCTAGTTTGGGGCATACTTTTGACATAACATCAAGTGGGGAAAACACGGTCCATTTGACATATAAGTCAAGTGGGGAAACCACAGTACGTTTGACATATCAGTCAAGTGGGGAAACCACAGTACTACGTTTGACATATCAGTCAAGTGGGGAAACCACAGTAATAAGTTTGACATGTCAGTCAAGTGGGGAAACCACAATACGTTTGACATATCAGTCAAGTGGGGAAACCACAATACTAGTTTGACATATCAGTCAAGTGGGGAGGAAACCACCCGGACAACCAAAGTTTCTTGTAGATGTCCACCTAGGACATCCAGGGTTCCTCAAATAATTATGCGTCCGTTTGACTTAACAGTCAGGTGGGGAACACCACCCGGACGGGGAGTTCAATCCCAATAGATCTATTCACAATATTCGCGCTTAACGGTTAATAACATAGGCAAAATGAAATAGTTTAATGCATTGGTGTCCATAGGAAAATAATCTAGTGTGTAACTAGTAACACATGATACTTTCGAGTACAAATCAAGGTTTTCAACCAAATAGTAATGCTTGAGAAAACAATTCATGTTTCAAGTAAAACGAGCATGGAGTTTAAATGTAATGAGCATGTATTCTCCCCCAAACCGTTGAAAAACAAGTAAAAGTAGGGGCTATGAAACTCACCTGATGCAATAGCTACGATGACAAAAGTGAATACACTGAAATGAGGCACGATCTCTAACCGCAACCTAATATGAATGATAGGATCTAATGTAAGCAATGAAATGATGCTACACATGCAAATACGTTTGTTACTGATACCACTCGGGAATTTTGGAAATAATGTTTATCGTCGAACAATATATTTTTGACGTCTCGTTAAGTTAATAAACACTTTTCGAGTAAATACGTTGCAACGATAACCACGATCGTCGTTGGATGATTTATCGATAAATATAGTGTTTTCGTTGTGAATTAACATTTTTCATAACTTGTAAAAATATGACCAAATGACCTTGCAAAACTAGTCATAAAAATGTGCTCGTTAAGTGTTAGTGAATAGGCTCGGCGTTGTTGAAAACCTTGTAACAATGTCTTGAAGTCGTATCATTTAACTTTTGATCATACGGGTCTCGTTCAATGAGAAAAATGGCTCTCAATATGATGTATTGCAAAAAACTGTTTTTAACTTAGACATATTTTCCTTGTTAAAAGCTGATTGAATTATATATAAATCGTCGGGTTTCAAACGCGTATATCTTTGTCGTTATAAGCTCGTTTTCTACGTTCTTTATATCCACGGCTTCGTATTAGTATGAACTAATATATTTTCAGTAGGTCGGCTCATCTAGATCACGTCCAATGCCTCGTTTTACTCGTCGAAATTCGTGGGACAGCGCGTATTTTTCAGAAAAATAGTTTTCGTCGTCAAACTTAGAATTAGCGTAACTTTCTCGTCGTAAGCTCGTTTTTGCTCATTCCGGCGGCCACGGTTTCGTTTTTGAAAGTATTTTCTAAATATTTAGGCCAAAATGGTTCAATGTTTTCTGAGATTTCCAGATTTCACAAAAATGGACAGCACCTTTTCTATATGTTGTAAAAATCAATTTTAAGGTTCAAGGCTTGTTCAAAACACATTCAATCAACACCACAACTAATCTAATCCTACCATACACCTTCTTAGGGTGTCATGGGGTTCTAATCTTCCCAAAAATGCTGGATCTCATAAGGATACTAATAAAGTTCATTATACTAATTTTTGTGTCAAGATCTTGTGTCAAGTGGTATATATAATATATGTTCATTGCATGATTTGCTAATATAATTTGAAAATACATCAAATGGAAGTATAAAAGATTGAAAAATTATATGAAACACTTACTTGAAGATTTGAGGTGTTTTGGAGATAAATACTTAAGTATCCTTGGGATTTTTATTTCAAAATCTAACTAGGAGTACCAATGGGACTAATATTACTTGATCTTGAAAAAAAAATGATGGATTCTTGTTTGTTTTCTTGCTTGGCCGATCATATGAAAGGAGGAAGATGAGAGAATAATTTTGCTAGTTGTTTTGATGTATAAATGAAAGAATGGAAGTAAATAAATGACATATATTAGCTAGCATTTAATTTAGTCAAATTACTTAAGTGGAATATGGACTAGAGGGATTTGGGGGGGGGGGGGGGGGCGGCAAACTTGGAAGAAAAAGAAGAAAATGTGGCTCATTAATGAAGTTGTCCCCCCAATTAAGCATGTGCTAGTTAGATTAAGTATACATTAGGTGTTACCGGGTACCGAGTTAACTTGAAATAAATCTTGACGAGATAAAAATAAAATATGATGAAGTTATAAAAATTGTAAAATCATATTCCTTGCAAGAATCGGGTGTCAGAATAATTATCGGGTTGAAATTTCGTAAACCGACGGGGTTATAAGCTTTTAACGGAAAATCTAGCAATTGATTTAAAAACACCGGGTAAATTAATAATGAATTTCTATATCATTATAATGAGTTTGAAAATGTACTATGATCACTGTCGGGAGTGTCGGTATTTTATTCGTAGTAATGACTGAGTGGTAACGTTTATTAAATAATTAAACATACGTAAATGAAAATCACACAAACCCGTGCATGATCTAATATGATGGTGATGTTACTGATGATGTGTAGACTACTCTAGTCTATATGATTGCCCTTAATGATGATGCATGAATACGCCGCTAAACCATACTGGTTACGCGCATTTGAATACCCGTAAACCTAGTTTACGTAATGATGAATGATAACCATGAATAGTGATTTTCCTCCAGGAATGAATAGTGTTTTGTGAATAGTAAAATTTTTGAAAACTTCTCAAAGTCTCAAACTGACTTCAAAAATGATGAATAGTGATTGATGAATAGTAACTTGTCGAGGTTTGGAAAAATGACCTGAAATTACGGGTTGTCACAACACGTACTGGTTCTTTGGACCAAGGAAATATACAACAAAGGGGCCCCGGCTTTCCAAGGAATTCGTCGTACTCATTAGTAAGATGTACTATGTGGATAGCATTGTTCAAGCGAGAAAGATTCTGCACACAGATTGTTACTATATTAGAAAAAATAACGTTAACGTTACACGTACGAAACTACAATTTGTTTTCATACCTCCACCCATGGTTGAACATCTTTTAAAAACTGAGTCATATCTGGATCC
>CP139503.1:93456754-93619547 GCA_021014915.2 Artemisia tridentata subsp. tridentata | reverse complement strand
TAAAGTCTTCTCCGATGTGGGACAAACATTCTCCAAAAGGAAGCATTTTGGACGTTTTTAGAGCATAAAAGTGAAGAATTCGACAAAATGCCAAAGCTGCTGAAAAAGTACACGTGACGGCGTCAAGGATTGCTCCTGACGGCGTCACGGCTTGGCAAAAGAGGTGGATATGACAAATACACGTGACGCGCCAGAAAGTTTTACAAAGGAAGTCTGACAGCGTCACCCTTTAAGGTGATCAAGGCCGTCACGTGCTAAGACAAAGAGAGATGGCCATCAGGATTAAAGAGTGACGGCGTCACCCTTAACCTTGACGGCGTCAGCTTCTGATAGGCCAGAACGGATTTTGGAGGATTAAAGAGGGACGGCGTCAGGAAGACCATCCGGGAACCCTAGCCGCGGCGAGGTGACGGCGTCACCTCCTACAACGTGACGCCGTCAGCCCCTAAATTCTATATATAGTTTTGCAATTTTTATTCATTGTGTGCAACTTTGTGAGGAGAAACCCTAATACGATTTTTCTGCTACTTTTAAGGGTTTTATACCCTTGGATCTCCCATGTTCAATTGAAGATAAGTAATCAATTAATCATTCAATATGTCTATTTGTTGTTTGATTATATCTTGTTCTTGTCTTTTATTTAACATGCTAGGCTAGATTTATCTTGTGTTTGCTTAGATTTAATGAAACCTAACTATTGATTATTGGTTGTTGGTGTGTTATTAATTGTATTGGATGATTGTTTATCGATGTTAGGCTTAAGAAAACTGGCTAACCTCCTATACGGTAACTTGCTTGAACGTTTTAAGAAACATGAACCAATGCGTACTAAGGTTTTTATGGTTGTATTTAATGTATGAGCGAATTCTAGTGATCCCATGTTAGGAGCTTCTTAGCCGGCTCGACATAGGAGTGAAGTAGGAGCTTATAGAGTTGGGGAAGTACGTACGCCACCCCACGATTGGTATTAAGGAATACACCCGTCATCCACGCAATTAATACACACTAATCAACCGGTAAAAGATAGTTAGGGAGTAAGGAAATCTAAGTAAACACATTTCTCTCCATATAAGTTCCACAACCTTTTCATTTTCAGTTATTTTATTTTATTTGCAATTGTAGTTAGTTGGGTTAGTTGACTAGCAACTAATTCCGCCCACTCCTTCAAACCCGAGATTTTACTTGCTTTTATAAAAATATAAAAAAATACAAAAAGAATCTTCCCTCACCCTTAGACCTATTAGAGTAGTTTTTCAATCCTAACGACACTATTCCCCTAGAGAACGATCAATCCCCCAGTACTTGCCACTACACTATACTACATCGGTCAGGTACACTGCCTGGTGGGGATTGCAAGCTTCTCGAGATCCCTCGAGAGGTAAAACCTGTTGTAAGGTCGCAAAACCACGCATCAAGTTTTTGGCGCCGCTGCCGGGGAATAGTTATTGTTTAGGTTGAATTTTTATTTTATTAGGTCTACTCACTAGATTCCTTTCTAGTGAGATTTTTATTTTATTTTTCTAGGTTTTCTTTAGTCTATCTTTTTTCTTCGTTTCTTTGTTCGTAACCATTACCATCCGACATCATGGAAGGTGGTAATATCCTCGATCCCAACAACCCACCACCACAACAACACCCACCTCCTAGAGCCCGTACCTTAGGAGACTACTCCCGTCCTAGCCACCATGGCTATCGAAACACCATTGAGCTCACTCAAGGAGCCAATGTCATTCCCTTGCGATCCGACACCATCCGGTTGGTGCAAAGCGGATGCGCATTCCATGGACTTCGTTCCGAAGATCCTAATCAATATCTCAAGGACTTTCTCAAAATCGAAAATTCCATAGACCTTGATGTTGCCACTCGAGAGACGACCCGACTGCGTCTCTTTCAATTCTCTCTGCGGGACCAAGCTAGTCAATGGCTAGAGCGTCTACCCGCAGGATCCATCACCTCTTGGGATGATCTCACCACTCGTTTCCTCGCTCAGTTTTTCCCACCAGGAAGAACTACCAAGCTAAGGAATGATATCTTGATGTTCCAACAACGTCAAGGCGAAACCCTCTACGAGGCATGGACTCGATTCAAGGACTTACTCCAAAAAGTCCCTCACCATGGCACAGAACTTTGGCTCCAAGTCCAAATCTTCTATGACCACATCAATCTCTCCAGGAGGCAAACCATTGACCAATCGGCCAGTGGTAAGCTACGTGATCTAAGTGCGGAACAATCATGGGCTCTCCTGGAAGATCTTGCTCTTTATGAGAATGAAAGTTGGAATGATCCCCGTGATTTGAATAAAACGGTCAAGGCAATATCTTTGCCTTCGAACAATTCAAGCACTTCCGACCGTAGGATCATAGAACTTGAAGACCAAGTCAAGTTTCTTATGAAATCCTATGAGGCTCCTAAACCTTCAAGCCAAGTGAACAAAATCACTTCTTCATGTGAATTATGTAGTGGTCCCCACGACACTCGTGATTGCGTGGAACTCCCCGAACAAGCTTTTGCGGACTACGCATCCTCGCGTACCGACGGAGCGGGAGATAAGTGGTACACTTTCAAACCCGAGCCAAACCCCTACGGTGATTCATACAACCCCTCATGGAAAAATCACCCAAACCTTAGGTGGAAACAAAACCAAAACGCACAACAAACCAATTCTTCCAACCCACCTAATCGTTTTCAATCAAGCGGTTCATCCCCAAACCGTACTTTCAATAACAATCCTTCCAACAATTATGGTAGTACCAATAATCTTGAAGGATTGATGTCCAAATTTATGGCATCTCAAGAAGCTCGGATAGCTAGATTCGAATCCGAATTCAATCAACAACAAACGGAGATGACCAATAAGATTGACAATTTATTGAAAGCCCTCAATAACCAAGTGCTATCACCTCCACATAAGGACGCTAGGAACACAAATAGCGGACCCCAAGTAAAAGACCCCTCTTCATCCAAACATGTCCACTTCGTCAACATTGTCACTATTAAACCAATTGATAGGAATGAGGATAATAGTGAACCTGAGGATGAGGTTAAGAAAGTCGAGGTTGATAAAGAAGTTAGGAAAAGTGAGATTGAAGAAGTAGATGATGATGAGGACTACTTCAATAGGCTACCCACTAAGGAAGAGCGCGCATATCATACAGACTTATTCGATGACCCCGAGACACCATACTTCCTAGGTAGACCAATTATAAAAATGGGCGACCCTTCTAATCTCAACATACCATGCAACATCGGACATTTGCATGTGTGGAAAGCTTACATCGACCTTAGATCGCCCATAAACATCATGACTAGAGCCCACTACAACTTGATAATGAAAAATCAAATTGGGTATAGGATGCTCCCTGATAAGGGTTGGATAAGTAACTTCACGGGAAGAGTTAAGGGATTACCGGTGTATGTAGGAAACTTCACCTATGTCACCGACTTTGTAATTGTAGAAGATATCCGCCCAATAGTCGATGCATGCTTAACTCAAGTAGTTTTTGGAAAACCATTTGTTAAGGTCTCTAGAATGACTTATGAACCTTCCTTAGGGATAGTTAGATTTAAGGATGAGACCGATGAGGTAAACTACCAAATGCCATATAAGATAGAGCAATTCCAACACTTGTCAAATGTTGAGAAGGAGCTTAAGCAAGCAGTCTACTATAGGAATGATGGAGATAGAAGTAAAGGAGTAGACTATGTTATGGAAAGGATATCCGGTTTCTACAAGGATTGTTTGAAATTAGGACCGGAATATAAAACCGGACATGAGAATGGCCTAGAAACCGTGACCAATGATGGAATCACGTAATGTACGTGACTTTGAGTCTAGCTACAAGACTCGTTAATAAATAAAAGCGCTTCTTGGGAGGCAACCCAAGCTTTATTTGCTTTGTGTGTTTATTTATTTGTTTGTTTGATTTTATTTGTTTCCGTATGTATGTTTAATTTTTATTATTATTGATTCATGTTCGAACCTAAAATGTGAAAATGCTTTATCTTGTTTTTAACTTCGTCTTAACTACATATAAAGGTATTTTGCAAAAGATAAGTGTAAGGGAAATCCAAATCGGTTTATTAGAACAAATGAACATGAATCATAACAATATTAAATTAACATACATATTAGTAATTGTTTGAGTCAAATGCTTGTATCGAGTCATAATGATATTTTGCAGGATTTCCAGGAAGTAAGGTATAGGTTTTTCCAAAAATTTTCCGGAAACTTAACATGAAAAATCTGTCAGATCACTTCTGACGGCGTCAGGCCTTACAACCTGACGGCGTCAGGTTTTAATTTTCTGAAATTTTTGAAAGTTTTGTTTTTCTACCGGAATCATAAAAAGTTTTTATTAAATCTCTAACTTATAAACTCCAGGAATCTGCAAAATAATCATTCCACAAGCATTATATCCTTATACAGATTTATCCCGCCGATGTTATGCAGGTTTTCGTGTTTGTTTTCTCAGGTTTAACAGGTTATTTTGGACAAGGAGATGTATGTGGAATCTAGCTTTTGGCGCTGCTTTAGTCTTGAAACTTCAACATTACCTTGGAAGAAGATCTAACCATGTTACCTCTTTATCCACCGAACGAATCAGGGGAGTATTTGATTTCATTATTTTACCTTATTTACTTTTACATCTTGTTATTTGAACATTGGGGACAATGTTCATCTTAAGTGTAAGGGGGGGTAAAGTACGATACCTTAGAGAATGCAATTACGCTTGATTTTTCGTTTGTTTAATGGTAGATGTGTAATAAAACTGAGAGAAATACCTGTTAAGGCAATTTTAGTGCCAAATTTAAAAATTTTTACAACATATAGGAGTGAAACTTTGGTCTTAATGAGCGTCTCATGGATAGGAGTTATATGACTAGCACAAAACCGTACCACTAAAAAAAATTTCCACCCCCAAATATGTGAGGTTCGCCCCTAGAATTGGTAGGAAAAGCATTTATGCTATGATGTGTGTACCGGTAGCACTTAGATTCTAGAACTTGCGTTAGGACCATTCCGAGGCCACAAGTGAGACTACATTCGTGTAGTTAGATTTACTACATGATAAGAGGCATTAGGATTAACCCATTGTTTTACACCTGTGTTTTTGTTATAATTACATTGGCTACATTGGTCAAGTAATTCTCCCACACCCTATGCGTTGTACTCATTTTTAGTACACGATACCCCTAGTACACCCCTCAGAGCCTATCTTTTCATATCTAACTTTAAGCATTTTACTTAAAGTAAGAATTTGTTTACACCCCACTTAAATGTACACCCAAATCGCCTTAGCCTACCTTGTATGCACTCATTTTTAGTGCATTATTGTGACAACATTTGTTTAAACCCCAAGTTAATTATCTAATTGATTACATGGTTGCTAAGTCGAGTCATATCCTTGTACATATTGTTTTGGGACGATTGGGACTCATGGGTAAAGTACTAGTGTAATGGAGTAATGGGGAAGAACAATATTATTACCCCCATATGTGCTAAATATTTTAAAAGTACTCCAAGTGTTTCGATTATCTTAATTCGAGTCATTAGAATAGTTATTTGTAAAGTTATGTAAAAGTTCAAGTGTAAGGGGAATGCAACGCCCCTACGATGTATAATTTTGGATGGTAGGGCAAGAGTGTATGAAAAAAAAAAAAAAAAAAAAAAAAAAATCAAAAAATCAAAAAATCAAAAAATCAAAAAAATCAAGAAAAATACAAAAAAATGAAAAAAAAAAAGTAGAAAAAACATACGGACTACCATCCCGTTTCATTTTATGTATATTTTATCTTTTTGTTATTTTTCATTAGCTTAATTCGAGTCTAGTCTTGGCTTAGCAACGCCATATTGTACATGTAATTAATCAAGATCTTTAACTCGCCACCAGTAAAATATCCCTTATCCAACAAAACAGTGTTTATCATATCCCTACACCTAACGTTATAACCCGTTTAAAAGCCCTCTTTGATAGTTTATCTTAGGTGCTTACGCCTAGTGGAGGAGGTTTTTGATCCTTTCTCAAGCCTATGGTAATCTATTTGCTATGACAGGTAGTGAGAGATATTATCCATTTTCATTTATGAGATATACTTTTATGACACCTGAGAGATGTGAGTATCTAAACACTACTTGTGAGGTGCTAGTTTGTAATCTCCGTGCTTATTATGATTAAAGTGGAACGACTATTTGTTGTAATTACTTTTATATTAGCGTTAAATGACCCCTAACTTGTATTTTGATTAGAATAAAAGCGCATTTGCTTGAGGACAAGCAAATCTCAAGTGTAAGGGTATTTGATGAAGCGAAAAGTGTACCGCTTTTAGGGGGTCATTTAAGCCCTAAATCGTATTTATTTGATCAAATATTGCCCTAAATCGTTCCTTTTGTCATTTTAGGTACTTTGGAGAAGAAATCTGGAAAAGGAAGCATTTTGGACGTTTTTGGAGCATAAAAGTGAAGAATTCGACAAAATGCCAAAGCTGCTGGAAAAGTACACGTGACGGCGTCAAGGATTGCTCCTGACGGCGTCACGGCTTGGCAAAAGAGGTGGATATGACAAATACACGTGACGCGCCAGAAAGTTTTACAAAGGAAGTCTGACGGCGTCACCCTTTAAGGTGATCAAGGCCGCCACGTGCTAAGACAAAGAGAGATGGCCATCAGGATTAAAGAGTGACGGCGTCACCCTTAACCTTGACGGCGTCAGCTTCTGATAGGCCAGAACGGATTTTGGAGGATTAAAGAGGGACGGCGTCAGGAAGACCATCCGGGAACCCTAGCCGCGGCGAGGTGACGGCGTCACCTCCTACAACGTGACGCCGTCAGCCCCTAAATTCTATATATAGTTTTGCAATTTTTATTCATTGTGTGCAACTTTGTGAGGAGAAACCCTAATACGATTTTTCTGCTACTTTTAAGGGTTTTATACCCTTGGATCTCCCATGTTCAATTGAAGATAAGTAATCAATTAATCATTCAATATGTCTATGTGTTGTTTGATTATATCTTGTTCATGTCTTTTATTTAACATGCTAGGCTAGATTTATCTTGTGTTTGCTTAGATCTAATGAAACCTAACTATTGATTATTGGTTGTTGGTGTGTTATTAATTGTATTGGATGATTGTTTATCGATGTTAGGCTTAAGAAAACTGGCTAACCTCCTATACGGTAACTTGCTTGAACGTCTTAAGAAACATGAACCAATGCGTACTAAGGTTTTTATGGTTGTATTTAATGCATGAGCGAATTCTAGTGATCCCATGTTAGGAGCTTCTTAGCCGGCTCGACATAGGAGTGAAGTAGGAGCTTATAGAGTTGGGGAAGTACGTACGCCACCCCACGATTGGTATTAAGGAATACACCCGTCATCCACGCAATTAATACACACTAATCAACCGGTAAAAGATAGTTAGGGAGTAAGAAAATCTAAGTAAACACATTTCTCTCCATATAAGTTCCACAACCTTTTCATTTTCAGTTATTTTATTTTATTTGCAATTGTGGTTATTTGGGTTAGTTGACTAGCAACTAATTCCGCCCACTCCTTCAAACCCGAGATTTTACTTGCTTTTATAAAAATATAAAAAAATACAAAAAGAATCTTCCCTCACCCTTAGACCTATTATTTTTTTTATCAATCCTAACGACACTATTCCCCTAGAGAACGATCAATCCCCCGGTACTTGCCACTACACTATACTACATCGGTCAGGTACACTGCCTGGTGGGGATTGCAAGCTTCTCGAGATCCCTCGAGAGGTAAAACCTGTTTAAGGGTCGCAAAACCATGCATCAAAGACCTGTAGTTAGTCACATACAAAAATGTAGTTAGTAACATGCAATTGAAAGTGATTACTCAGAGTTATATTACAAAATCACATGTGATTCTAGAACAAATCACATGTGATTCAGAACAAATCACATGTGATTCAGAACAAATCACATGTGATTCAGAATAAATCACATGTCCTTTCTTAATTAGTTTCATACAAAAATGTAGTTAGTAAAATGCAATTGAAAGTGATTACTCAGAGTTATATTACAAAATCACATGTGATTCAGAACAAATCACATGTGATTCAGAATAAATCACATGTCCTTTCTTAATTAGTTTCATACAAAAATGTAGTTAGTAACATGCAATTGAAAGTGATTACTCTGAGTTATATTACAAAATCACATGTGATTCAGAACAAATCACATGTGATTCTAGAACAAATCACATGTGATTCAGAACAAATCACATGTGATTCAGAACAAATCACATGTCCTTTCTTAATTAGTTTCATAATAAACGCAACATTCGGACAACAGAAAATCCCAACTGTCTAATCTATCTGTCTTGAATGTATCTATAATCTATGTGTCTAATCCCAAACTAAAGGCAACAACATCCATTCTTGTATGCATCTATAATCTATACATTTAAAGCCGAACATCCAATCATTATTGAGACAGACTTGTTATCCGACCTTGTGGCTCTTTGTCTATCATTATGAGAGGATGTGTTTCTCGTGTTGAGATACCACAATTCATGATCTGCATCTGAGTACATGCCTAGTGATACATTTAGTTTAGGTTCATAAGACTTCTATCAAGTATAACATCTTTTTATCACGCACTGACATAGGCACTTGCTTTTGTGGATAATACAGGGTCTGTTCAAAATCTTTTTACAGTAACAAACTTGGAAACACAATTACTAAAGGACATGTGATTAAGGTATAATTGAAAAAAAAGATACTTTATTAGTTGAATTCACAAGTGACCGCATGTCATAGTTTGTATGTACAAAAGATACCAACTTTAACCAATTGATGCAAGCACACAGCATCAAAGAAACACCTGATAGAACAACTGGATCAAACCTGCAGAAGGTTAAACAATTACAGGAGAATGGCTCATGTCTCGCGTATAGGCTTCAAATTCTATAGTGGGCTTCTTTATCGACAAGTTCAGAATCCTAATCCAGCAATTGATTCACTTCAGCAGGCGTGGAAATTTTTAACCTGTTACGTACACTCAGATTTATTTTAATGCCAATACGTTAAGCAGGTTTAGTTTTGTAGATAAGCTAAGACGAAATTGGGTTACAAGTAACTTGTGACATAAATAAGTTTGCACAAACTTAAAAAGTTTCAATCAAAAAGCTTGGATCATTACTTTAGTAACAGTTAATCATAGCCGATATAATTATTATCTTCTATAAAAAAATCCAAACTATTCACAGCACCAACAGTTTGCAGGTGAACCAACCAGAATAATTTTCACCTGCCCAAGAAATTTCGCATTTTGACCTGTTACCCGATCCACCTACCTAGCTCACCTATACTATCGTAAAACATAGAACATATGGATCTATAGGTAGTCCTGAATCCTGATAGTGGAGGGACTTCATAGAAAAAGCGTCTTGATTGGAGTTTCAAGGTTGGTTCCCTCAATATCTTTGCGCATCTAAAAGCTAGGTACATATCAGTTCTTTATCCAATTTTTTTTTCTAAATGACTATACAACATCAATAATGCAAATTAGGTTAACCAAGGATAGAGACCATAAAGCTTGGCAACAAGCACAAACAACGTGTACAAGCTTGCAAAGGAAAAATACAAACTGACCTTAGAATCATGAAAACTGGACACAAGATTGCAGCTGTAGTTATTATGAGATGAAGAGCGATTACAACCTACAAGAGTAGATTAGATTAAAAAGCCTCAATGTCAAATAGTTTTAGTACATTTATCACTGTTTCAGCATAGCATTTCGAGCACCACTAGCTGCCCCACCTCTCAGCGTTTAATAATCTTAAGCCTTAACTACTTAAAACAGAACTTCCATCCTACCTAACAATTTAACAATCAATAACCGCTATTGATTTTAGTGTAGTCGGTACGCCATCATCCATTAAAGCATTCAAACACATTCATTAAACGAAAAAAGCGTGAAAACTGATCTACATTATCTATCTTTTCACACGACACCTAACCGCCTAACGAAAGATTAACCATTTAACAATCCACATTACATAAATCCAAAACCGCTAACGCCTAAACACGATCATATACAACGCAAATACATTATAATCACATACAATGCATCATTTAATTTCATTTTAAACTTAAATAAGAAGAACTACCTCCTCAGGAGGAAGCCGAAACAGTTGTCGATACTCTTCGCTTCGCAAAGACGCCTAAAAAAATCAAATAAAATTAAAATTAAAATTAAAATAATTAGTTAAATAGTCAAATAGTCAACGAGATCTTAAAATTCAGTTACAAAACCTGCATATCCAGCTGATTATTCCGATTAGGAGACGAACTCGAGCTCTCAAGTGGATCTAAACTTCCAGCCGACGGAGGTGAACCGGTGACCGGCGTCGGAGAAGATGATTCAGTAGTTTGTGGTGGTGACGGTGGCGGTGGTGGTGATTTGTCCATTGATTGTGACGGAGGTGCGGTGCCGCTGGTGGTTGCGACTGCTATTGGTGATGGTGACATGGTGTTTTTAAGATGGTACTTATGATAAAATTGAGGGTTAAGTTTATTTAATGATATTACAAAAGTGCCCTTTAATAATTAAATATATTAAAATGATGATTAATCTAGACCTTTAGATTTAAAATAGATGGATGGTTGAGATCTCTTGATTTGATCGTTAGATAATTAGTGTTCTGCATTGAACTTTTCTCATACTACTTAAGACTTAAATTGAGAATTGCATAGTTGATAAATGTTAGGCTTGTGAATGATCCTCGTTGTAGTATAAAACAATCTATTTATACAAGTAGAATCATTAACAGGCATAACATTTATAGAGACTTCTCCTCATGCAATTGTTCTTCACCTCATGCAATTGTTCTTCACTTGTCGATGTGGGATAAACATTCTCTAAACACATTTAACAATCTTACTTTGAGTTGGTTGTATTTTCATAAAAGAGAATAAACAACAACTAAGAAATCAAATGTAAACATATCAAAGGTAACATTCTTTTTTTCACTCGAATGTTCAATGATTGTTTCTTTTATCAAAAGAATACAATCATTCAAATTATGAAAATATGTAGTGACATCTTGATTTAGATTGTTGATTGCCAAAAATTCAGTCATATTAGTTTCAGTTATGAGTGATTCATCGGATTTTGAATATTTTGGTTTCACATAATGATAAGGCCAAATCCTATATGGTATGTTAGTTTTATGAATATGGACAATAGGATAGAACCTTAATGTAAGACCCGTTTTCCGGAATACAAATAGGCCCAACCCTAGATGAAATTGACTAAGGCTTAACGTGATTGGCTAGTCAACGAATGTTTCGTCATAGACAAACCCGATAGTCAAAGAATGTGTTATATGATTATGGAAAGTATTATGTGGCACAACTAGAAGGGAAATAGACTTTAAGGGCTAATGTTGTCTAGTATTAAATGTGTTATAAGTTAGTTGTGGCCAAAGTAGAAAGAATGGAACTTGAGGGACTACTATTGCCTAAGAGCCAAAGTGATTTCCTACATATGAAGTAACTTTAAGAAAAGCCTGGAAAATTGTTAGAGCTTTTGGGAGTCGGTTCTTCAGGAGAAAAGAGGAGGGAAAAACGTTGTTTCATAAGTGAAGATCATACTTGATTTATAGAAGTGTTTCCAAGCTCTTTAGAACCCTTAATTTCAATCCTTATACAAGTTCTATCTTAAGGATAAGAGATGATGAAGATTAATGATGATAATGGATGATAGTGATGATGATGTCCTTGATATTGATTAGCTTGGACTAAGGTTGTATACTATTATGGAAAGCTTGGACAAAGGATAAAGGTTTGGTTATGCGAGGATGAAGGTAATATGTGTTTAGGAGCTTAGGTAGAATACCGAACTCATGTGTAAAGTTTGTAACCCCGTTGGTCTTTTATTAGTTGGTAAAGTGTAGTCGTATGGTAAGTTGTATGTTAAGGTCGTCCAAACGATTTGGTAGTCATTTGGCATGTTAAAGTATGTTATATGTGTTTAGAGTCAAAGTTAAGGGGGTGTTTGGCAAAAGTGTAAAAGTACCCATTTTGGGTGGTAAACGGGTCAAGTGTCTATGGAACATGTCTTGTATGTTAAAGTAATGATAATGGTCAAGTTTGGTGAGAAAAGAAAGTGGTGTGAGTAGTTTGTTGTGTAAATGGGTCAAAATGGGTCAAAGAGATGTATAAAAGGGTTATGCAGTTAAAGGGGTATTTGGGTTAAGTGTGTTTCTACCCATTTTGGGTAGCAAACGGGTTGATTTATTATGTACACGATTTAATATGAGATGTCAATGGCTTTGGGTTATTTTGGTGTAGAAATAAAGTAGTATGGGTTGTTTATTGTGATAAGTGGTAAAATTTCGGTTTGAACCGAAATTTGGACAGATTTTGGTAAACTTTGAAAATCATATCTTTTAATCCGTAAGTCGTCATGGGTCGTACCACCCATCGTTTTGAAGGTAATTGAGTCTAGTTTCATTTAAAAATAGACTAAAGATCTGAATGTTTATGGATTTTTCTCAGCTTGTAAAAGAGTAACAGAAGGTCAGTTTTAGTTCAAGTATTCCCGCGTAAAAAGTTTTAAATTTTGGTCTAAGCGGGCACGGGGCGTAACAAATTGGTATCAGAGCTTCGGTTTAAGTGAATTAGGTTTCCACTATAGGTTGCCTAGTCTTAAACCACTCGTAGAAGCGCTTAACGTAAGTGTTAGTAATGCAAAAAGTAATAGTTAAGTATGAGATGGATTATGTGTTATGTTAGATGAGCTTAAGGATGATAAGTGATGAATGTGTGTTATGTGTTATTGTGTATGTGATAGAAGTCCGTGGAGGACTTGAAGTATTTGAATAGTTAGTTAGCCTTGCACCTCGTTTGGTGTCGGTGTTTATTTTGCAATTATGTGAATGTATGATAGAGAAATAGTAATGGAATGCGAGTAGAAATGCTAAGTGGTATTAGAGATGGGTTAGTAAGTGAATTAAAGTTTTATGATGCCTTAGTTATAAGGTAGAGTAGTACTCGCGGCTAATTAGAATGTGAATGCTTAGACATGGTTTGATTGTGCAATGTGATATATGAGCCATAGACGTCATGTTTTGATTTTGATTATGAATGTTTTAACACTTGTTGGATAAGTGTTAAATGTTATGTGTTATCGTTTATGCGATATTAAGTCTATGGTAGTTGGTTATATGTCTAAGTAGATAAGATTGTGCTTAATAACATGAATGCATAGAAGTGTATGAGATATGATAGATGCATTTGAATGCATATTAAGTAACTAAAATGAGAAAGTTAAAATGTATAGTTAAGATGTGATGAAATCATGTTGCATATAAAACATGACAAGTAAAATCTGTTAGTAATAAATGGTTAAGTGTGATGAGTAGAAGTGATGAATGAAATATAGATTGCACTAGAAGTCATAAGTGATATGAAGTGCGCTAGAAAAAATTGTAAAACATGAATATGATCATGTTAATATATTGGAATGTGTATAATGAGATTAATGAGAGTGTTATAGAATAAACCTATGTAAGGTTTATATGCGTAAAGATTGAGTAGACTAAATGAAGTGATAATATAAGTTGAGAATATGGTCAACAAAGGGTTGACGGGTATTAGTAAAAGTGTGTTGTAAGAACACATAGAAAATGTGTAAATTGTAATGGACAAGCATTATATAGAACTTGTTTAAAATAAAGATGGCATATAGTGAAGGTATGAGTCAACTGGGGTTGACGGATGAATGATATATCGCATTGTGAGAATGCAAATATAATAAATCAACAAGTGTTATATTGAACTTGTTAAGATGAAAGTAAATATGGTAGTGAATGTTGAGATTGCTTAAGGCAATGTGAGTTGAGAAAATGATAGTTTGTACTTAATAGTAAAAGTACATGAAAGATCAAATGAGTAAAGATGACAAGGTAAATATAGCTTGGATCTAATGCTCTAGTTATGGTATCCTTCGGGATAGCCATGTGTTATATTATGGTATCCTTCGGGATAGCCATTTGATATAGTATGGTATCCTTCTGGATAGCCATGTGTTATAGTATGGTATCCTTCGGGATAGCCCAGCTTGCCTTCATGGCATGTGATATAATATGGTATCTTTCGGGATAGCCATGTGTTATAGTATGGTATCCTTCGGGATAGCCCAGCTTGCCTTTATGGCATGTGATATAGTATGGTATCCTTCGGGATAGCCTAGCTTGCCTTCATGGCATGGATGTAAGGTTAGTGAGATTGGATCTAAGGCTAGAAAAGATGGAAAGTAAAGTAAGTATGATTGTTGTGTCAGAAACGTATAAGTAGGATGGTTTATGGTTTCTTGATTTAAATGGATTGGGACGCCTTTTCATTTAAATGAAGAAGTGTAAATCGCCGAACCATAAGTTTATAATTCCTTACTTACATAGATTGGGACGTCTTTTTATGTAAATAAAGAGTTATAAATGAGTGGACTAGCTTATGTGTAGCCGATATGACATGAGTACGGATAAATAAGGCCAAATCCTATATGGTATGTTAGTTTTATGAATATGGACAATAGGATAGAACCTTAAAATATCGACTAGATAAGCACACCTCTCTAATATAAAGTTTGTATTATAGATCAATGTCTATACAAGAGATGTAAGAACAAAACTAATTTCACCTGCTCAAACCCTTTGTATTTTCTACTCTAAATACCGAAATAGAGTTTAAAATCGAAAAAGAAGCACACGCCTTGTGAGATTGTTGGAGAAGTTGATAAAAAGCAAGGCATCTTTATTGTGTGTTTCAAGCCGATTTTAGGTGTTGCATTCTTTCGATTTCTGGTGCATTCTTTATGTCTTTCTTTTTCGTGTACCAGCAAGCTAGGTTATAATTAAGTTTGAAATATCAAGCTGGGATTATTGGATTTTCACCGACATGTAGTAATAGTGTATAAAGAACATTATGACACATTTGATCTCACTCTCCTCGCTATGTATATTTACTCACATGTCATTACAATACATCATGCAATCTAAGAAAAATTGTGTGTCAACAGCCACCCATACCCTTGTGTTGAGCACAGTCTCGGTTTTCAACTATTCATAAAGATTTTACACACATACCCTTGTCTCATTGTGTGTCAACTGTCTCCCGCTATGAACTTCAGTCTCATACTTTTCTATTTTGCGAGATTTGTGTCCTCTCACAAGCTAGTGACACTACATCGTTAAATTTACAACATTTGTGTCCATTGACACGAGAGAGCATGCATCCCTTATTAGGGGTTTGTGTAATATCGTACACACCAATGTCAACTTGGTTCTCCCCTTATTATAGAAAAATAAAGTTCTTTCGTATTCAATTTGAGCATGATACATTTTATATGTTGAGATTGTTGTCAGATAAGGAAAAAAAAAAGTGAACCTTTGTTGTCCGACCGCTATTCTATTGAGAATGAAAATGTCCCTCACAAAATTAGCACTATTTATCGTGTTCAAATTGTTCAAGCATACTTACCTCATTTTGGCATGGCATGTTTCTTTTTTGAAAATTGTTATAATCTATATTTATGAAGAAATAAATAATTTTATAGGTTCCAAAATTACTATTCAGCAACACAATGTACTGTGAGAGTTGGGCTCTAAGAATGATGTTTGGATAACATGTATATATATGATGGGTACGAGCTACTACAAAATTCAGGAACACAACTATAAAAATTTGTTTCAATTGAAGGGAATTTAAACACAAACTTATGATCAATTAAAAGGTACCCCGTGAAAACAAATATGTTACACGAACATTAGGGAGTGTCGAAAAATATATCACATACCCAATTTAACAAATATGTTACACAGAACATTAGGGAGTGTCGAAAAAATATGTTACACGAACATTAGGGAGTGTCGAAAAATATATAACAATGGTCATATAAGGGTGGAAGGAGTGGAGGTGCGGGCTGGCTGGCGAGCTGGAGAGGAACACCGTCGCCGCTGCAGCGAGATGGTCTGGCGGGTTGGGTGAGCGAGTTAAAAGCTCGCAGCGGTAAGGAAATAGCCGTTGGAGCTTTTGAACGTTACAGGGACCTTTTTTGTAAATATACACGCTCCAGGGAAAAGATTAAACCATGACATCATCATAAAGATGGTCAAGAACAATACGTGAAGTGAAAAGATTAAACCATGAACAAAATTGTTATTCTAATAACATATGAAATACTCAAAAGGATTTTATTGATACTCACGTGATTTAGGAAAGGAGTTGGAAGGGTTAATGTTGCAAATTTATAAATTTGAAGGACAAATTATGAATATTTAAAAAAAGATTTGGGAGGGTTGAGAATGATGGGCGCCACTAAAAAAGGTTGAATGGAGGGTTGGAGGGTTGAAATGAGGTGGAGAAATTTGATTGGGTAATTTTGAGAGGGTTGGAGGGTTGAGAATGATGACTCCCTCCACCCTAAGTTGCAGTATATGTGTGATCTTTTTAATTGTACCCATGTGAATTGTTAACCAACATTATAAGAAGGTTCAATACGTTGTGATCAGTATTATTCGGCTCGAATTTTAGGATCTTATATTGTGCAATGAGGTGAGATCCCTCAAAATATTGTTGAATCTAAAAAAACAAATGGAAAGATCTCATCCGTCCATCCATATTCAATCCGAGATGGAAGCCAAATATATCAAACAAGGGCATTTTAGTAATTTTATGCGTCTCAATAACTGGAAAATAAAAAGTCAATCCGTCTCATTTGTTACGCAACTTTCTCTCTCTTCAGATCTAGTTTCTCTCAAAATTCAGATCTAGTCTCAATAATACCGGAATATACGCCGGAATCAACATGAATTCGCCGGATTCATCAACAAACCAACATGATTCATCAACAAACCAACCGGATTCATCAACAAACCCGCCGGATTCATCAACAAACTCGCCGGATTCATCAACAAACCCATCAGATTCATCAACAAACCCACCGGAAAACACCGTGGCCGCCGTTCCACTAATTCCGATTCACCGTAAAACATCACCACCATCTAATGTGGTTGAAGGTAAAATCCCTTGCGATTCTAAATTATAAGATTCTATATATTCAGTTGATGCTAAATCGTAAAAACAAGAGTACGTTCAGATATAGTAACCCCAACATTCTTTAAATTAAGAGTAAATTACATGGTTGGTCCCTGTGGTTTGTCCAAAATAACAACTTTCGTCCCTCGAAGTTTAAAGTTGCATTGGTAGTCCCTAAGTAGGTAAACAAATAACACCACTGATCCCTTGGTTTAACTGGTGTTAACTAGGTTAGTTAAAATTTACAGGTTAGCCCCCTTTGGTTAAATAGCGCTGCATCGTTAATCCTTTTAGAGTAAATTACATGGTTGGTCCCTGTGGTTTGTAAATTACTTAACGGCTGTTATAATTTACTTAACGGCTGTTATAATTTACGTTTTCGCCCATTTTCTTTCATTTTCATACGTTTTTGTCCGTTTTCGCCCGTTTTTGTCGGATTTTTTTAAGTTTTCGTCCTTTTTTACGTTTTCGCCCGTTTTTGTCCCTTTTTTTTACGTTTTCGCCCGTTTTTTCCGATTTTTTATGTTTTCGCCCGTTTTTTGTCCCTTTTTTTTACGTTTTCGCCCGTTTTTTCCGATTTTTTATGTTTTTCGCCCGTTTTTGTCGGTTTTTTTTTACGTTTTCGCCCGTTTTTGTCCATTTTTTTACGTTTTCGCCCGTTTTCTTACATTTTCGCCTGTTTTTGTCATTTTTTTTCGTTTTCGCCCGTTTTTGTCCCGTTTTTTACGTTTTCTCCTGTTTTTGTCCCTTTTTTTACGTTTTGGCCCGTTTTTTTTCCATTTTTTTACGTTTTCGCCCGTTTTTGTCCATTTTTTTACGTTTTCGCCCGTTTTCTTACCATTTCGCCTGTTTTTGTCATTTTTTTTCGTTTTCGCCCGTTTTTGTCCTTTTTTTTTACGTTTTCTCCTGTTTTTGTCCCTTTTTTACGTTTTGGCCCGTTTTTGTCCCTTTTTTTTTACGTTTTCGCCCATTTTTTTCCGTTTTTTTTTTGTTTTTTAGTCGCCCGTTTTTGTCCCTTTTTTTTTTACGATTTCGCCCGTTTTTGTCCATTTTTTTACGTTTTTCTCCTGTTTTGTCCGTTTTTTTTTACGTTTTCTCCTGTTTTTGTCCATTTTTTTTTTTACGTTTTCTCCTGTTTTTGTCCCTTTTTTTACGTTTTCGTCCGTTTTTGTCCTTTTTTTTACGTTTTCACCTGTTTTGTCCCTTTTTTACATTTTCGCCCGTTTTTGTCATTTTTTTTTACATTTTCGACCGTTTTTGTCCATTTTCTACATTTTCGCCCGTTTTTGTCCATTTTTTTTACGGACAAAAGATTCAATAAAATATAATTTTGATTTTTTTTAAATAATCATCGAAAAAAATATTTTTGAAAAAAAAATTTGGGTAAAAAAAAGTTTCTAAAAATATATTTTTCGAAAAAAAAATTTGGGTAAAAAAAAAGGGACAAAAACAGGAGAAAACGAAAAAAACAGACAAAACAGGAGAAAACGGAAAAAAAGGACAAAAATGTAAGAAAACGGGCGAAAACGTAAAAAAACGGACAAAAACGGGCGAAAACGTAAAAAAAAATGGACAAAAACGGGCCAAAACGTAAAAAAAGTGACAAAAACAGGAGAAAACGTAAAAAAAAGGACAAAAACGGGCGAAAACGAAAAAAAATGACAAAAACAGGCGAAAACGTAAAAAAAATGGACAAAAAGGGGCGAAAACGTAAAAAAAAGGACAAAAACGGGCGAAAACGGACAAAAACGGGCGAAAACGTAAAAAAATTGACAAAAACGGGCCAAAACGTAAAAAAAAGGGACAAAAATAGGAGAAAACGTAAAAAAAGAGACAAAAACGGGCGAAAACGAAAAAAAATGACAAAAACAGGCGAAAATGTAAGAAAACGGGCGAAAACGTAAAAAAATGGACAAAAACGGGCGAAAAACGTAAAAAAAAAAACGGACAAAAAAAAAACGGGCGAAAACAAAAAAAATCGGAAAAAACGGCGCGAAAAACGTAAAAAAAAGGGACAAAAACGGGCGAAAACGTAAAAAAGGGACAAAAAAAGGACGAAAACTTAAAAAAATTGGACAAAAACGGGCGAAAACGTAAAAAAAAGGACAAAAACGTATGAAAATGAAAGAAAATGGGCGAAAACGTAAATTATAATAGCCGTTAAGTAATTTACAAACCACAGGGACCAACCATGTAATTTACTCTAAAAGGATTAACGATGCAGCGCTATTTAACCAAAGGGGGCTAAGCTGTAAATTTTAACTAACCTAGTTAACACCAGTTAAACCAAGGGATCCGTGGTGTTATTTGTTTACCTACTTAGGGACTACCAATGCAACTTTAAACTTCGAGGGACGAAAGTTGTTATTTTGGACAAACCACAGGGACCAACCATGTAATTTACTCTTAAATTAATTATGTATAGATCTTTTTTCTCTTTTGGTTCGGGTATTGTCTTTATCTAAATATATTAAAAGGTTAGAAATAAAATGAATAGTGAAAAACAGTACATCAATAGTACTGGGCCTTCCGAGTTTAAGGTAGTATTCTACAGTAATTGTGCTACAGTGCAGATAAAAGTGGCCCATAACTTGCAGCCCAATCCATTTAAATGTAGCAGCAAGTCCAGAATGAGTAGATAAGATCCTGAGTTCTCTAGAACCACTCACCGACTCTATGCCTCTCTTATTCATATCTCTGCTGCTTCATCTTCTTGCTCATCACAATTTGGTTATGTCAGGTAATTTTACTTTTAGGGTAGTATTCTACAGTAATTGTGCTACAGTGCAGATAAAAGTGGCCCATAACTTGCAGCCCAATCCATTTAAATGTAGCAGCAAGTCCAGAATGAGTAGATAAGATCCTGAGTTCTCTAGAACCACTCACCGACTCTATGCCTCTCTTATTCATATCTCTGCTGCTTCATCTTCTTGCTCATCACAATTGGGTTATGTCAGGTAATTTTACTTTTAGGGTAGTATTCTACAGTAATTGTGCTACAGTGCAGATAAAAGTGGCCCATAACTTGCAGCCCAATCCATTTAAATGTAGCAGCAAGTCCAGAATGAGTAGATAAGATCCTGAGTTCTCTAGAACCACTCACCGACTCTATGCCTCTCTTATTCATATCTCTGCTGCTTCATCTTCTTGCTCATCACAATTGGGTTATGTCAGGTAATTTTACTTTTAGTTTTCGTTTCATCACAATTGGGTTATGTCAGGTAATTTTACTTTTAGTTTTCGTTCAAATTAAATCAAAATTAGGTTACCAGGTCTTTGATGTTAGATGAATTAGGGAATACTTTTGTATGTATTTTACGGATTTTGATTATTGATTTCAGTTTTGAAATCATGCCCGCCAAACTAAAATCATGCCCGCCATTTGTTTTGTTAATATGTTTGAAAAGAAACTCAATACATACAATCACGCCCACCAACTGTTTCTACAAAAATATATGTTAATTGTTGAAAAAAATTAGGTGGCTAATGATGTTCTGCTATATTTTTAATATGCTTCAAAGCTGGGTTTTTAGATTGTTAGGCATAAAAAAAGATAGTAACATGTTACTTTTATTGTTTTTAGCTGAAGAGCACAAAACTGGAACTGTAAGATGGAAGTGATGACAATCGAATAAAGAAAGTATCTTACAAAACTGGTGATTCCGGTTCATCCTATATTGGTAAAAAAAAGGAAATAATGATAATTGCGGATCAACAACAACCCGCTGATACCATCAGCTTGCATTCTTAAAGTTAGCATATTTTGATCTTTTTTCAGGTGGGTCATGCGAGCTTCATTTTTGAGGTACGTTGGCATAGCGAATGGCCTGAAAAGGCTAAAAATGCAATCTTAACTTTGTTGGCTCTCTTTAAAAACTTACTTTTCTATTTGTTATACAAGTTCGAATTAAGTTGATAAGTAAATCGAAATGCTGAAAGTTATCAATGTCGTCAGATTTATGTTTGGTTGTTTAAAAACATTCAAGCATTGTATAATTAACAATTAGATATTGGTGAATTTTGGTGACAGGTCGTGTAGACAATGCGTATGGTCACCATAACCTCATCTGCACCCTTCAACCACCACAAGAATATGAAGAGAAATCCGAAGCAACTGCCTGATTAAGCTATCAACTGTAACAGGTGCTTCAAAGTTCTTTTCAGATTACAGTGGACCATGAACACTTGAGGGCGATAAGAGATGCAAATCCATCGATGGCAGAGACCTATGGGTGGCAAATATAGGAGATTCCAAAGCTGTTCTATGCAAGAGGGGATCTGCCAATCACTTTACAGTGGACCATGAACACTTGAAGAAAGGAGTAGGATTGAGAAACAGAGAGGATTAGTGACTAAACTTCCAGGTAAAAATCTTCCACAGAGCTTCACTTTTTAAAAGATGTGACACTATGGTGATACACGGGAGGTGGTAACATTGGTGGAACACGTTACATGTCAAAACCGGATCATTCTGGTAATTATGGTTGACCTGGAACACTTTTTTCCCAAAACTTTACTTAACAATATTTTTATGTCTTTTAATCAACAATGCCTGCGCATCAGGGGGTGTTTGGATATGCGTATTTCTGTATCATATGTTTTAGGTGCTTGAGAATATTTACCAACTTAATGTGACAAATGAAACAAGTAGCCATATATGATACCATAATTATATACAAGTATCATATAAAGAATAAAATCGTCTTTCGCATCAATACATTTCAAACTATACAAAGTGTTACTAGAATGTATTAGTGGCGGTGACCAGATAACAAGCATGTTTTTTTTATTTTATTATGTGTGTTTGATAATGTTTATCACATTTTTTTCAGTTTGGTGTGTGCAAGGAGCAGTTGAAGAAATAATATGCAACGAAAACTGAACCATGAGAAGTAACTAAATTCGCAGGACTTCCCTAGATTCTACTAATGAATTATTGCAAATGAGGTCACATTCTCAACCCATATATCGATAGCCGTGTCGATTCAGGTTATAAGTCATTATGGTGTAAAGAGGATACTGTTATGGTTTGCTAATGAAAAACATTTTGCTTGATTCATCTTGAAACACTGCTAATGGCGTGTGGGTCAATAATGAGTACATTTGGTATCACTTTAATGGTAACTTTAGATATTTCTCTTGCAGATAGTTTATGCAACAAAAATACGACAAAACACGTATAGCACAAAAATTATAAGCAACACACCTGCAGCAACGCGCGGGCTGCCCAGCTCGTTGAAATGAAAATAAACGTGAATGTATGAAACTTCAATTCGTGAAGTTTCTTTGAATAATATGAATCCCACCAACTCCCACTGTGACGACAAAATGCCGGGACACGTAAAGTTTTTTGTTGACCTTTTTACAAGTGAGACTAATGGCGTTTATAATCTTTTTTTAATGACGAGTAACAAATTAAAAAGAGTACTCGACCAAGTCGCTAATTTATAAATGAACCAAATTAGCTAGATTCGTTGAAATTGATGGATGAAAAGTAAAAATCGCTTGGGATTCATATAAAATCCAATGGGATTCAACATGAATCCCAAAGTTATTCATAATGAAAAGTGAAAAGTGAAAAGGAAATAATTGAAGCATACTTGAATGCGTGTTGTTGAAATTGATGGATGAAAATTGAAAATCGTTTGGGATTCATATAAAATCCCATGGGATCCAACATGAATCCCAAGTCATTCATAATGAATCACTTAAGATTCATTATGAATCTCATGGGATTCAGCATGAATACCAAGTGATTCGGCATGAATCCCAAGTGATGCTTAATGAATAACTTGAGATTCAGCATGAATCCCAAGTGATTCGGCATGAATCCCATGGGATTAATAATGAATCACTTGAAATTCATTCTGAATCCCATAGGATTCTGTATGAATCCCGCGGGATTCGGCATGAATCCCAAGTGATTCATATTGAATCACATGGGATTCAGCATGAATCCCAAGTGATTCAGCATGAATCCCGTGGGATTCTGTATGAATCCCGTGGGATTCGGCATGAATCTCAAGTGATTCATAATGAATCCCATGGGATTCGGCATGAATCCCAAGTGATTCATAATGAATCCCATGGGATTCAGCATGAATCCCAAGTGATTCTATATGATTCCCAAGTTATTTAGCATGAATCCCATGGGATTCAGCATGAATCACATGTGACTATTTGATGCATCCCTTAAGATTCAGTATTATGTTATCTTAATCCCTTGAGATTCTGCTTTTTATATACAGATTCTATGAAATCACCAAGACCAACTTTATATGAACACACTGAGACACCAGGCGGATCGATCTATTGGGAGCCTCATGTAGAAGGAATTCCTGTACCAGTTGAGGGAAAGTACTATGACACTCTAGATGAAGCTATAGAAATGTATAGTAACTACGCTGAAGCAGGAGGTTTTCAAATAAAAAAAGCAGGACAACGATTAACGAAATCTGGAATTGTACAACTCAAATACATCATGTGTAACAAAGAAGGAGCTCCAAGAAATATTAATATCGACACTTTGGATCATAAAGACAGTGACAAAAAAAGAAGGAATACAATTGTGCATGTAACCGGTTGCAAAGCTCGAATAAGGTTAGAATTGGATATCGTTTCTAGAAGGTACAAGCTAGTTAAGTTTATTGCTAAACACAACCATTTGCTTATACCAAAAGAGTACAAACATTTTACAAAAAAGCAAAGAAAAATGACACAAGCAGAAAAAATGTTTATTGTCAAAGCTGCAACAAACAAAATTGGTCCAACACGGGCTCACCACTTGTTAACGAGTATGAAAGGTGGGTATGAGTATGTTCATGGGACAATTGATGATTTTAAGAATCATCTGCGGGATATTAATATGTTCGTTGGGGAAAGTGACGCACAAATGCTTATAAATAAAATGGAAAACAGAAAGATGTATGTGCCGAATTTTACATTTCAGTATAAGGTAGAAGAGAGTGAGTTAGTTGCAATGTTTTGGGCTGATGAAGTTGCAAAATGCAATTATAAGGAGTTTGGAGACATAGTTTCTTTTGATGCAACATTCAGGAGTAACAAGTAAGTGGTTATATATATATATATATATATATATATATATATATATATATATCATTTATCTTGGATTCACTATGAAATCCCATGGGATTCAGCTAGAATCCCATGGGTTTAGTTCTGAATCCCATGGGATTCGTTCTGAATCCCATGGGATTCTAGCTGAATCACTTAGGATTCGTTCTGAATCCCATGGGATTCTAGTTGAATCACTTAGGATTCATTCTGAATCCCATAGGATTATGTATATAATCACATGGGATTCTGCCACTAAAACTTATATTATTTTTAGGTACAACATGGTGTTTGTACCATTCACTGGTGTTGATAATCATAGAAAGTGTGTCACACTTGGTTCGGGAATGCTTTTAAGAGAAGACACTGAATCATACACATGGTTACTAAGGGCATTCATGACTGCTTTCAATAAAGAACCAACCATGGTGGTTACGGATCAAGATGGAGCAATGAAGAATGCCATTGAAGCCGTTTTCACTAGATCAAAACACAGACTTTGCATGTGGCATATTCACCAAAAGATTCCAGCAAAGGTAACATGTGAATGTTTTTATCTGAATCACATGGGATTCATTATGAATCTCATGGGATTCAAAATTGAATCCCATGGGATTCTGTATAAATTTCATGTGATTTACATGTGTATATTGTGTTATTTATGCTGAAAATAAGCTTCTAAAACTCTATTCTATCAAAAACAGATTTGTAAAGAAATATACAAAGAAACTGATTTCAGGAAGCGTTTAAATAAGATCGTTTGGAATATGTTCTTGGAACCATTGGAATTTGAAGAGAAATGGGCTAAGTTGATTGAAGATTTTGGTTTGCAAAACCACAAATGGATGACCAAGATGTTTAAACTACGAGAAATGTGGATTCCAGCTTATTTTATCGACTCGCCATTATTTGGATTGATGAGAACCACATCAAGGTCTGAGAGTGAAAACTCGTTCTTCAAAAGTTTCACAAGCCCAGGAGCAACACTAGTTAGTTTCATGATGTCCTATGAATCAGCAATGGAAAGACAACGTTATGTTCAAGAACATCTGGACTTTAAAACACTAGATGCGGCTCCAAAATGTGAAACACAATTACCGATTGAACGTCATGCAGCAAGAGTGTATACTAGAACGATATTTCTTCTTGTTCAAAAGGAAATAATTGAAGCATGCTGGACTTGTACGATACAAGATCTAAAAATGGAAGAAGGTTGTGAGATTGTCATGATTAGAGACAAAAATGCGTTGGTTTATAGAATCCTTAATAAGGAAGTTGCAAAAGAACAAGAAGAGGAAGGTGAAACATCAACAGAAAGTTTTGTAGACTATAAGGTATGTTTCTTGCTGTTATAAACTACTATAATATGACACCAGATGCATCAAATAGTTACATATAATTCATTTTGAATCCCATTGGATTCAAAATGAATCCCATGGGATTCGTTTTGAATCACTTGGGATTAATGCTAAATCCTAAGGGATTCATTTTGAATCCCAAGGGATTCATTTTGAATCCCAAGGGATTCATTATGAATCCCAAGGGATTCAATATGAATCCCATGGGATTCATGCTGAATCACATGGGGTTGAGGATGAATTTTAATTCTTTAATTCTTGTGTTTTAAAAGGTACTACGTACATACTATAGAAGATGGGTCGGTGGTATGTATTTGTAGACATTTTGCACGATACGGTTTTCTATGCCGACACATATTCTGTGTCTTCAAGAATCGGGATATTAATGTCATCCCAAAACAATATATTCTGAGGCGTTGGACAAGGGATATTATACCACCTGAATTGAGAAGAAAAAGAAACAGGTATGGGGAAAAATGTAGAAGTTGAAAGACTTACAAACGAAGCAACTTGTCTGGTGGATGATTGTTTATTTCGCTTGAGCAATAATGTAGAGAAGATGGGAGCATTTGTAGAAAAGTTAAAGAGTTTGAAAACAGAAGTTGAGGCCGAGGTGCCAAAACATCCTTCAAGAAAAACAGGAGATGCGATTGGAGATCATTTTGCTATTTCTAAACCCGATAACCAAACAGTTAAAAATCCAACAAAGGCAAGAAACAAAGGAAATATTACAGAAGGAGAACGGAATGAAAGGCAAAAGAGTGAAAGAGAAAAAGCACTTCAAGTTAAAAAGAAACAAATGAAGCCTTGTGGCCATGGTGGAGAGAAGACCAACTTGCATACGAAAACAACTTGTCCAAAGAACCAAAAGGCAAAGCAAAAAGCGATACAAATTGATGAACAAACATAAGTTACTTTTATTCTAGTTTTTTGTTAGTTATTTTTCTTCTTAACTTGAATATTTAGATGATTTGAAAGAATATATCTTGTTTACTGTTATTCATGTTTCTTACTTATATTCTGTATGAATTACAAGTGAGTCATCTGAGAATCCCATATGATTCTGAATGAATCAATTAGGATTTTTACTTGTCAAAAATATCAAATACCAGCAACAAAGGATGAATCCCATGGGATTTAGCATGAATCCTATGGATTCTGTCTGAATCCCATGGGATTCAGGATTCATACATACTGATGACATACTGATGAAAGTAACTGAACAATCTAGCATAACGACTAACTGAAAAATCGTTTTACCATTCACATTTTTGCAAAAAGATTAGTTATAACTGATACCAGCAACAAGGATGAATCCCATGGGATTCTGAATAAAAAGACATACTGATGACATACTGATGAAACTACTGAACAATCTAGCATAACGACTAACTGAAAAATTGTTTTACCATTCACATGTTTCCAACTGATCTAGCGTAATGACTAACTGAACAATTATTTTACCATTCACATGTTTCCAAAAGATTAGTTATAACTGATCTACCATTCACTCATCTACCATTCACTGATCTACCATTCACTATTCTACCATCCACTGTTCTACCATTCACTATTCTACCATTCATTGTTCTACCATTCACTCTTCTACCTGCATGCACTCACGTGCATCCCTATTCCTAACTGCTTCAGATATTATTGAAAACCTTTCAGAAAGAGGAATTTTATCAAACACCTTTGCTAATTCAAACATTTTACCTGCATGCTCATTAATCTCATGCAACAATATCTTTGTCGCATACTTGAATCTCAGTCGCCTAAGCATGTCAGACTGCTCTTTTGACTCAGCCACCAGCCCACAATCCCATTTCGTTGCTGCTTCACCAGTGTAGCTTTCCATATGCAACATAGTGAATATGCCGCAATCTCGGAAATTTTTCTTGGTTCTCCATTTCAGCTTTGGGATTCTTGGCTTTACTTTACGAATGGCAGCATGCTTTGGGTGACCATTAATCTTGAGATGACGAGCAAACAACTTTTTCTACATAATGATTAAAAAAAAAAAAAAAAAAAAAAAAAAAGCATAAATAATAAGAATTTTGGGGAAAATGTCAATTGTGATTTTGTATGAATCCCATGAGATTCATCACATGGGATTCATCTAGAATCACATGGGATTCATACTTAATCCCATGGGATTCATACTGAATCATATGGGATTCATTTAGAATCACATGGGATCATGTATGAATCCCATGGGATTCATCTGAATGAATTCACAAGTATCTTCATACTTTTCATACTTTACAACTGTCTTCGTCGACGACTGGTCAAAAGGATCAAACTCGGAAATTGGTTTTGGGTTCAAAACTTTCTTCTTCAACAAATTATCATAAGGATTAAACCTCGGTTTTACAATAGGAGTATCTTTAACAACACCTACAAAAAAAAAATTAGCATTAGTTATACAATAAAAAAACATTAAGAATCACATGAGATTCTGTATGATATGCTATGAATAAGCTAAATAGTGTAACACCCCCAAATTTTAAATAAAGCAGCGGAAGATTTAATTTGGGTGTTACTGTGAGGATCGAAAACAAAATCATAGAAAGTAACCCAAGAAAGGCATTTTTAATTAACATAGGTCCATAATAGAAATTCAGTTACAAAGTTTTATATCAGAGTGCATATAGTTTCTCCAAAGAAACATTGTTTTAACTGAATTACAAACTTTATTTTACACCCTTAATTTAGATAGGTTGATGCCCACTCCATGCCTTGATCCGTGCCGCTAGTTTCCTGAGATACATGCTTAAAAAGTCAACAAATTGTTGAGTGAAATCATGGAGTTTAAAGTTTAAATATCAGTTCGATACACAAGTAGGATTGTATTGGAGATACAATCAGTTTAAAAGTTGATATCGCAGTTCATATATTGCCCTAAGTCTCATGACACGCAAACGTTAACAAAGTACCGTATAAACGGAGGTGTTCAACAAATTAATGATGAAAGTTTTGCCCTCGTGTAATAGGTGATTTTGCCAATTTCCTATTTTTCTCAAATATAATGCATCGCGACTAATACGACTAGCAAAAAGCATTCCGTCAAAGTATTAGTGGGATAGGTCTTCAGCCTCTCGTAGATCTACTCATTATATTCGCGTTCACTACTAGTGATTAATGGCTCATGATAAAGGGTCTTATGGCAATAAGGTAACTTAGGCATATATCAAGTCAGGTAGCATACAGAAAAATACTTGTGATCTGTTTATAGCATGTATCCCCCTCACGGGTTTTAAAAATATAAAGAAGTTAAAAAGTGAGGCCATGACTCACCTTAAGCGTTACTGGTGATGGTGAAAATAAACTCAGAGATAATTATGACAACTTCGATACGGAACCTGATAAATATATAAATGTCTGAGTATCTGACTAATTACTAGTGGTGTTTGTGAAGTGAGTGGTGAACGATGAATAACAGTGGTGGAGAATGATTATGGATTTTATGCCTAACTTCCATTTATGATATCCTATAAATGCAGGAATTAAATGGATGTTAACTCGTAATATTTACAGTAACTAACTAAAGTTAACTAATATGTAAATAAAATGTGCAAATATGCATATGAAGTAAAGATATGGTGCAAAAATGAAAAATAAGATAAGAATGACAAGTTATAACAGTTGGTCCTTGTTCTTTCCAGATTTTACATCTTTTACCCTAACCGTGGTTTGCGTTACGTCGTTAGTCCTTGTCAAGTCCATAGTCCAAAATAGTCCAATAATTGTCCATATGTCCATATAAGGCTTGGAGTTCAATGATATGTCAATTTAAGTCCTATACAAACTGTTTTCACAGCTTCAGTCCATATGTTTCAATGTTTGGCAGTTTTAGTCCTTGTGGTTAAGTCGCGTTACATTTTTAGTCCAAAAATGACAAAAAGGTAAAGAAAATTATGGCGATTCTTTCTAAAGCTTATTTAAATAGTTTTTAACTTATTCTAACTGCTTATTCGATTAATTGCTTATTTTTAAGGTAAATGGGCTTTTAGCGAATTACTTAAGGGTCCATTAAGAAATCTATAGGCGGGGGCATGTAAATTGTTTTGGGCTTAGACTTGGGCTATTTTTAGGATTCTGAAAATATATTACATGGGCCTGTTGGGCTTATCTATCGTAAACTCTTGTTGGGCTTTGATTCGGCCCAACCGAATGGTTATATTTAATTTTCTGAAGTTGAAAGTTTAGACACTAGCGTGGGTCGCATAGAATGCTCTAATTCGAACGTGTAAAGGGGTTTGTAAGGTCGAAGTTGAAACACGAAAAATATAGTTTGCTAGGTGTGCTATCGAGAGAAGTAAAAATATATATATGTTACTTTCATGAATTCGAAATAAATGGTTCATGAGTTGGGCTATGTAGATGCGCTTTTTCTGGTTTTAAAACACTTGGTTTATTTTTGCTTACTTTCCAAAATGGTCGGTCGAGTAGTACTCAAAATGGTTCATTTTAAATGTCGAGATGAAATTATGAGTGGAATCTTAGAATACGAAAAATGTTCTAGGCCATGTAGACTATCGAAAGGTGTAATAATTTACACACGTTATATGTATAATTACGAAGTATTAATGGAGTGAAATAGGCGGTTGAAGTAGTTTTCAACGAGTAAAACATTTAGTTTCTTTTTAACCTTTTCTAACGTGTTAGCCATAAATGTATAAGTATCATAGTTAAGATACTTGGTGAGGTTTTTGTGTCCATATTTATTAAGTATGTAGTCCTCTTGTTCTTGTGGTTCATTCTATTCGTTCGGTGTTATACTAAGTCGTGTTAGAGGTGGGTAAAGGTTATTAGGGTCATGTAAGAGCTTTCGTTTTTTTTTAATACATTTCGATATAAGATTATTATATATGAGAGTGGTTCGTGCGAGATGATTGTTAAGGCTTCCAAATGGAACTCGTTTTTTACATGGTTTCTTTAAATATCTCATGCATGCAAAAACCTAAGCGTGACAAGCTATACGTTCTAATAAAGAAATGATGCATGAACTATGGTCGTGCACATTGGTGATCACATGTGATTTTTTTTTAAAGTGAGTTGATCTAACATATCATTCTTTTCTTTACTCTAACGACTACATGCTACTAAATAACTAGAGTGTGTTCGAGTTTAATGAATGCATGCATGTGATGAGTGAGTGATATTCAAGTGTAAAGAATAAAGAAGAAGTTCATACCACACCTTTAGAAAAGGTGGTGAAGAGTACTGGGGTTGATCGAATGAGGCACAAGAAAAGTCAGTGGACTCGAAAAGTTTGTATGTGCTTTGACTCCAACTAGTTTTGCTTCCTAACTCCACGACAGAAAGGCTACTTATCTTTTTAAGGAATGTGTTGAGTGTGAAAGAAAGGGATAGGTGGTAGGGAAAAGGGGAAGACCGAATGAGTAGTTTTATAGGTAAAATATCCCACATATTTCATTGACTTATTGACCCAATCATTGAAGACACTGTTATTAAGAGGACACTTGTATCTTTCTATCCTAGATTGAGTGTAAAGTTGATGTTGGTAGCTGAGATTTATATTCTAGTTCTTGGAGTTTCCTATATTCGGTTTCCACAAATGTTGACACAAGATTTAATCTAACGAGTTACAATTTGTTACTGTGGTTCCTTTATCATTTGAAGTAGCAATTTAAGTTAATAATATAGCTAGAAGGTTGTAGGAAACAGTGGGGTATGATATGGTTATGTGTCGACGTTTTTAGTTATACGCTTGGGTCGAATATGGGACAAACAATATGGGTTTCATTATCGTGCTAATACTCGACCATCATGTCTGTGAATTTGTACAAAAGGAGTTTGCTAGGTGGTGATTTTAGTGGTGTAAAAATATGTGAAAGCTATGTTCGATATTTAAGAATGCAAGTGGGTTTTTGGAGGTGTGGTAGCGATCGGGTTTTAAAAAGAAGGCAAAGGAAAGAAAAAGAAATAAAGTGGTGTGGTGATTGGGCTTGTGCAATTCGATGGGCTAGGTGGACTTGGGTCGAACAGTAAGGTCCGGTTGGTTTTTGTAGTTTAAGGTTGATATTAGTGTATTAAGTGGCATTAGTTGTGGTTAAGTATAGTTGGTGTAATTAGTGTAAGTGATTTTGTATTAAACGTATTATAATAGCTACGTTAAGTTTTATCGTGAGTATGATCACTTGTCGTTGCTCGTGAAAATGTGTTGTTGCGTCGGAAATATTATCTCGAGTTCGGTGTATACAATATATATATATATAGAATGCATCGTGATATTAATAAACGATAATAGAAAAGTTCAAATTTTCCCGTAAAAATGGGCTTTATTAAATGACAATTACAAGGTTATCACTAATCATTAAGATTAACTACAAGGGTTTTTCGTAGAATCCTACAGTACTCCTCCCTCATTCGAATTCCATCCCGGAATTCAAGTCTAGGATAGCTAATAAGAGTGGTTTACGAGAATAGGCGAGGATATTTTTCACGAATTTGGTCTTCGCGTTCCCATGTGTACGTTGGTCCTCTCTTGGAGTTCCATTTTACTTTCAAAATGGGAATACGGTTCTGCTTAAGTTGCTTTACTTCCCTATCCATTATCTCTACAGGTTCCTCTGTGAACACAAGTTTGTCGTCCAGTTTGATCTCTTTCAGCGGAATGACGAGAGTCTCGTCCGATAGGCATTTCTTAAGTTGGGATACGTGGAATGTAGGGTGTACCCTACTGAGTTCTTCTGGAAGTTCTAATTTATAGGCAACTGGGCCAATCCTCTCGAGGTTTTTAAATGGTCCAATGTACCTTGGGTTGAGTTTTCCACGCTTTCCGAAGCGTATCATTCCCTTCCAGGGCGAAACTTTTAGCATAACTCTATCTCCAACTTCAAACTCCATGGGTTTTCTTCTCACGTCTGCATAACTCTTCTGTCTGTCACGAGCGGCTTGGAGACGATGTTTGATTTTGAATATTTTCTCTGTCGTGTCGCAGATTAGGTCTGGTCCGGTAAGCTGCATGTCCCCAACTTCCGTCCAGCAGATAGGTGATCTACACTTTCTTCCGTAAAGTGCTTCAAAAGGCGCGGCCTTTAAGCTAGCGTGATAACTATTGTTGTAAGAGAATTCAACCAATGGTAAGTGTTTATCCCAACCTTTTCCGAAATCAAGTACACATGCTCTAAGCATATCTTCCAAGGTTTGGATTGTCCTTTCACTTTGTCCATCAGTTTGAGGATGATAGGCGGTGCTCATGTCCAATTGAGTACCGAGGGCTTTCTGTAGAGATTGCCAAAATTCTGAGGTGAATCGACTGTCTCTATCTGAAATGATGGAGATTGGGACTCCATGTCGGATTATGATTTCTTTGAAGTACAACTGAGCGAGTGTGTCCAACTCGTCAGTTTCTTTGATAGGCAGAAAATGAGCTGATTTGGTCAGGCGGTCGACAATAACCCAGATGGTGTCATATCCGGTCGACGTTCTTGGTAACTTGGTAATAAAATCCATAGTGATTCTTTCCCATTTCCAAACTGGTATCTCGGGTTGTACAAGTAGTCCAGATGGCTTTTGGCTCTCAGCCTTGACTCTTGAACAAGTCAAACACTTCCCAACATACGTTGCTATGTCGGCTTTCATGTTTGGCCACCAGTAAAGTTGCTTGAGATCTTGGTACATCTTGTTAGATCCGGGATGAATAGAATATTTAGACTTGTGAGATTCATGCATGATAAGATCTCGAATACCTCCGTAGAGAGGAATCCAGTATCTTTTCTTGAAGCACAACATTCCATCGGCTCTCCTTATGAATCCGTTCTCACTTTCTGGCATGCCATCAATTTTCTCGTGAGGTCGGTTCTCTTCCTGAAGAGCTTCTGATTGGGCTATGAGGATTTGAGATGGGAGTGGTGAAGGAATTGTCATTCCTAACGATCGAACTCTAAGAGGGTTGATCCTTTCTTTTCTGCTCAACGCGTCGGCCACGACATTCGCTTTACCGGGGTGGTAGCGAATTTCACAATTGTAGTCGTTGAGTAGTTCTAACCATCGGCGCTGTCTCATATTCAACTCCTTCTGATCCAGTATGTGTTGAAGACTTTTGTGATCGGTGTATACCGTGCACTTTGTACCATATAGGTAATGTCTCCATATTTTAAGAGCGAATACTACTGCTCCTAGTTCTAGATCATGAGTGGTATAATTTTCCTCATTTTTCTTGAGTTGTCGAGATGCATAAGCTATGACTTTGTCTCTCTGCATTAGTACCGCACCTAAACCATGATGTGATGCGTCACAATATACTACAAAGTCTTCGCTTCCATCTGGTAATGCTAGAATTGGTGCTTCGCAGAGTTTTTGTTTTAAGAGTTGAAATGCTGATTCTTGTTTCTCTCCCCAGATATACTTCTTGTTTTTCTGAGTGAGTTCTGTCAAAGGTTTCGTGATTTTGGAAAAACCTTCTATAAACCTTCGATAGTAACCAGCGAGTCCTAAAAATTGTCGAATTTCAGTTGGAGTGGTGGGCGATGCCCAACTTTTAACTGCTTCGATCTTGGCGGGGTCAACGTGAATACCTTGACTATTGATGATATGGCCTAAGAATTGAACAGTAGAGATCCAAAAATCACATTTAGAAAATTTCGCATACAGTTTTTCTTGTTTGAGAAACCCCAAAATGGTTCTCAAGTGTTCCGCATGCTCTTTTTCGTTACGTGAGTAGATTAGAATATCGTCGATGAATACGATTACGAACTTGTCCAAGTACGGCTTGCATACTCGGTTCATTAGATCCATGAACACTGCTGGTGCGTTGGTAAGACCAAATGGCATTACTCGAAACTCATAATGCCCGTACCGTGTTCGAAAAGCTGTTTTGGGTATGTCTTCATCTCTAACTCTTAACTGGTGGTATCCGGATCTCAAATCGATTTTTGAGTAAACACTCGATCCTTGTAGTTGGTCAAACAGATCGTCAATCCTTGGTAATGGGTATCGATTTTTCACCGTGAGTTTGTTCAACTCTCTATAATCAATACACATTCGGAATGTTCCATCTTTCTTTTTGACAAACAGGACTGGTGCTCCCCAAGGTGATGAGCTGGGTTGGATGAATCCTTTATCTGACAGTTCTTTCAACTGCTCAGATAATTCCTTCATTTCGGAAGGGGCTAATCGATAAGGTGCTTTTGCAACGGGTGCTGCTCCAGGCACTAAATCGATTCGAAATTCTACTTGCCGGACTGGCGGAACACCTGGCAAGTCTTCAGGGAATACTTCCGCAAACTCTTTTACGACTGGCACATCTTCTATTCGTTTCTCCTTTTCTTTCGATTTTTCTTCCGTTATTTGAACCAAAAAGGCGTGACATCCTTTGTTGATGTATTTCACCGTTTTGATGTACGAGATGATATTTAGTTGGGTTTTATAATGGTTACAACGAACGGTGAGCGTTTCATTGTCAAAGGGAATTTGGATAACTTTTTCGTCGCAGATGATCCTGGCACGATGTTTGGATAACCAATCCATGCCCACGATTGCGTCAAAGCTTCCAAGTTGGATAGGCATAAGGTCGATTTGGAAAGATTTGTCTTGGAGTGTTAGGGTGCAGTTTTCGAGTACGGTGTTGGTGCTTACTAATTTTCCGTCGGCTATTTCAATTTCGTACGCGGTATCTAATTCTACGGGTGCAATATTAAGCAATAAAGCAAATGAAGTAGATACAAAGCTCCTATCGGCTCCAGAATCAAATAATATCTTAGCACTATGTTGATTCAGTAAGAAAGTACCAGTAGTGACGTTGGGATTCTGTGGCGCGTTTCCATCTCCGAGTACGTAGGCTCTTTCGCGGGCAACCTGGTTGACGTTCTTTGTGCAGTTACTCTTATAGTGTCCCAATTCACCACAGCCGTGGCACTTTACTGCTACTGGGTGCGCATTCGCTCCCGTGGCCCTGCAGTCTCGGGTCACATGACCTATTCTCCGACAGTTACCGCAGATGGCGGTGCAGGGTCCGGTATGATGCATCCTGCACCGGTTACACTGAGGTTTGTTTCCAACATACGCTTTCCCTTCAGTGGGTGCGGCCACATAAGCCCTGGCGGCTTCTTGACGACGGTTCTGTTGATGATGATGGTCATTACGGCTTTGCTGGTAGTCTCTGTTGCGGTTGTTTCGGTCATTGTTGCGATAGTTCCTATTGTTATTGTAGTGGCTGTTGCTGTTTCTGTTGCTTTGGTTGTTGTTTCCACGGTTATCATAACTTCTTTTGTGCTCATTGGTGATAGAGATAGAACCCCGTTTAAGCACTAGATCTAACATTCGCTGAGCAAACGTCATTACGGCTTCGAGTGTTGGCGGGTGGGATGCGGTGACATCGCCCTCAATAGTTTGGGGCAGTCCTTCCACATAATGTTCTAGCAACTTCTCCAAATCTGGCACTATGGATGGTCATAGTAGTGCTAACTCTTGAAATCTCCGGTTGTACGTCTTCAGTTCATAATTCTTCACCACTAGTTGACGAAATTCGTCTTCCAGTTTCCTCACCTCTGTCCTAGGACAGTACTTCCTCAACATCCTCTCTTTCAATTCAGTCCAGGAAATCTGAAATGCTGCTTCAGCACCCATTGTCTTGACAGTAGCATTCCACCAAGATAGTGCATCTGCTCTTAAGGTTCCAGTAGCAAAAGTGACTTTGTTGTTTTCTGCGCAGTTGCTTCTCATGAATACCGTTTCCATGCATTCAAACCACTGTGCTAACTCGGTCACTCCTTCTATGCCCTTATAAATGGTTGGTTGGCAACTCATGAATTCTTTGTAAGTACATTTACGCTGTGTAGATGCCTCACTTTCAGTTGTTGCTCCTAGGTTATTGCTTGAGCGGGTTGCAGCATCGGCATCACGTGCAGCGGCGATACCAGCATCAATCATCCTCTGAACCTCCTCAAGCGTTAGTGCTACGGTATGGTTGGTAGTTTCGTGTTCGATATGTTCCATTTTCTATTAATGTCACAAGAACACAGATTTAGAATTTGGATAGAATAGTTGAGTATTTGAAGAATGCGTACATGCATAATGTAATTATGGTGTGAAGTTGTGATTAAATTGAATATTTCAACAATTACGATGCCTTGGGATATCATCGTAAGCAATTAATCAATTTATGAATATGAGATTGCTAAGGAACAAATGATTTGATACAAAATTGAAGTTTAATATCCTTTCCTATATTCCTCAATTTTATTTGGAGTTTCTATTTGAGTTTTCACAGTATATACACGATTAAAGAATCATAATAGTAACAAGTAACATCACGACATGTCTGGATACAATCACAATACATACGAATAACCATAATACATGAGTTAACAGATATATAGTACATTACTACCGACATTATAACATTAATAACTTGATCAGTTGAGTTATACAACAAAACGATACAAGAGTCTTTATTAGTGCCACATGCGGCAGACTACAATGTCTCAAACTATACAAAATGCTAACTATGTCTACTGATTAAGTCTATCCGTACGCCTCGTGAGCTCTGAGATCTGGTCTCGGAGTCTGCGTATCTCTATCTGATGCTCCACCTGTCTGTCTCCCATGATGTTCTCCAATGTGTCCGCTCTACGCTGTGCGAGGTGAGCCTCCCAAGCTAAGGCCTGTCCCTCTCTCCGAATGGATATAGCGTAGGAACGAGTGTCTGCGAGGTCTGTCTGCATCTGTCTCAAGCACTGCTGTACTACTGCCCGGTTGGAAGCTAATCTATGCAGGGTGTCACTAATGGTTCCCGGGGAATCCAATGGTACGTGGTCAATCATACGAAGAAGCGAATCAATCTGCTCTCCGTGACTCTCTAGTCGCGTCACCACTGTAGATGGTATAAGGGTATGGGTGACTACTGGTCTAAATCCTTCCCAAGCATCATGGATCTGAGCTGGGGGAGTGAAACCAGGAGGATAAGGCAGTGATGGGGAGGATGGGTGTATCTGGTCTAAGATGCGAGGTCTACTCGATGAAGGAATATCCTCTGCAGGAATCGGATCCCGCTGTCGAGGTGGTAGTGGATATGTCTGGGTATGTATGTCAAGCAAATGGTCAGGTGGTAATGGTGGTGAAACATGATGGGGCTCGGGTAAATCATCAGCAGGAAGCCATTGCTGACTCTCTAGGTATACGTCATCAGGAGGTGGTATATAGAAAGGAGAATATGTGTCGTAAACGAAATGTGGTGGTAACGTAGGTGCTGGCAAAGCTGGCACATGGGGGTTCTCAAGTAATGGTGTGGCGGCGGCTTCACCCTCCTCGAAGGGCTCAGTCTCGTCAGGTACGGTTTCTGGGGCTAAGGTATCAGGGAATATGGGTGATGTCACAGATGCTAGCGATCCCTCGGAATCTGGATCCGACGATACACTAAAGTGTGTGACGAACGACATAGTACTGTAATAATCCATAAAGTAAGATAAGTAATTACTAACATCAAGTGGTGTAATATAAGCATGAAATAATCTAGTTGTGCAAATTAGCTATCAAGTATACAGAGATCTGAGTAAGATAATCCTGATGTATAATATTCTGAGCGCGGCATCAAGTAGGCATGGAGGGCTTAGGGTAGCATGGTGTAAAATTATTTTTATTTGAAAAATGTAGTTATAGTCCAACGTTTTAAAAACATTTGGTTCTCTATAACCGAGGCGCTGATACCAATCTGTAACACCCCCAAATTTTAAATAAAGCAGCGGAAGATTAATTTGGGTGTTACTGTGAGGATCGAAAACAAAATCATAGAAAGCAGCCCAAGAAAGGCATTTTTAATTAACATAGGTCCATAATAGAAATTCAGTTACAAAGTTTTATATCAGAGTGCATATAGTTTCTCCAAAGAAACATTATTTTAACTGAATTACAAACTTTATTTTACACCCTTAATTTAGATAGGTTGATGCCCACTCCATGCCTTGATCCATGCCGCTAGTTTCCTGAGATACATGCTTAAAAAGTCAACAAATTGTTGAGTGAAATCATGGAGTTTAAAGTTTAAATATCAGTTCGATACACAAGTAGGATTGTATTGGAGATACAATCAGTTTAAAAGTTGATATCGCAGTTCATATATTGCCCTAAGTCTCATGACACGCAAACGTTAACAAAGTACCGTATAAACGGAGGTGTTCAACAAATTAATGATGAAAGTTTTGCCCTCGTGTAATAGGTGATTTTGCCAATTTCCTATTTTTCTCAAATATAATGCATCGCGACTAATACGACTAGCAAAAAGCATTCCGTCAAAGTATTAGTGGGATAGGTCTTCAGCCTCTCGTAGATCTACTCATTATATTCGCATTCACTACTAGTGATTAATGGCTCATGATAAAGGGTCTTATGGCAATAAGGTAACTTAGGCATATATCAAGTCAGGTAGCATACAGAAAAATACTTGTGATCTGTTTATAGCATGTATCCCCCTCACGGGTTTTAAAAATATAAAGAAGTTAAAAAGTGAGGCCATGACTCACCTTAAGCGTTACTGGTGATGGTGAAAATAAATTCAGAGATAATTATGACAACTTCGATACGGAACCTGATAAATATATAAATGTCTGAGTATCTGACTAATTACTAGTGGTGTTTGTGAAGTGAGTGGTGAACGATGAATAACAGTGGTGGAGAATGGTTATGGATTTTATGCCTAACTTCCATTTATGATATCCTATAAATGCATGAATTAAATGGATGTTAACTCGTAATGTTTACAGTAACTAACTAAAGTTAACTAACATGTAAATAAAATGTGCAAATATGCATATGAAGTAAAGATATGGTGCAAAAATGAAAAATAAGATAAGAATGACAAGTTATAACAGTTGGTCCTTGTTCTTTCCAGATTTTACATCTTTTACCCTAACCGTAGTTTGCGTTACGTCGTTAGTCCTTGTCAAGTCCATAGTCCAAAATAGTCCAATAATTGTCCATATGTCCATATAAGGCTTGGAGTTCAATGATATGTCAATTTAAGTCCTATACAAACTGTTTTCACAGCTTCAGTCCATATGTTTCAATGTTTGGCAGTTTTAGTCCTTGTGGTTAAGTCGCGTTACATTTTTAGTCCAAAAATGACAAAAAGGTAAAGAAAATTATGGCGATTATTCTAAAGCTTATTTAAGTAGTTTTTAACTTATTCTAACTGCTTATTCGATTAATTGCTTATTTTTAAGGTAAATGGGCTTTTAGCGAATTACTTAAGGGTCCATTAAGAAATCTATAGACGGGGGCATGTAAACTGTTTTGGGCTTAGACTTGGGCTATTTTTAGGATTCTGCAAATATATTACATGGGCCTATTGGGCTTATCTATCGCAAACTCTTGTTGGGCTTTGATTCGGCCCAACCGAATGGTTATATTTAATTTTCTGAAATTGAAAGTTTAGACACTAGCGTGGGTCGCATAGAATGCTCTAATTCGAACGTGTAAAGGGGTTTGTAAGGTCGAAGTTGAAACACGAAAAATATGGTTTGCTAGGTGTACTATCGAGAGAAGTAAAAATATATATATGTTACTTTCATGGATTCGAAATAAATGGTTCATGAGTTGGGCTATGTAGATGCGCTTTTTCTGGTTTTAAAATACTTGGTTTATTTTTGCTTACTTTCCAAAATGGTCGGTCGAGTAGTACTCAATATGGTTCATTTTAAATGTCGAGATGAAATTATGAGTGGAATCTTAGAATACGAAAAATGTTCTAGGCCATGTAGACTATCGAAAGGTGTAATAATTTACACACGTTATATGTATAATTATGAAGTATTAATGGAGTGAAATAAGCGGTTGAAGTAGTTTTCAACGAGTAAAACATTTAGTTTCTTTTTAACCTTTTCTAACGTGTTAACCATAAATGTATAAGTATCATAGTTAAGATACTTGGTGAGGTTTTTGTGTCCATATTTATTAAGTATGTAGTCCTCTTGTTCTTGTGGTTCATTCTATTCGTTCGGTGTTATGCTAAGTCGTGTTAGAGGTGGGTAAAGGTTATTAGGGTCATGTAAGAGCTTTCGTTTTTTTTTATACATTTCGATATAAGATTATTATATATGAGAGTGGTTAGTGCGAGATGATTGTTAAGGCTTCCAAATGGAACTCGTTATTTTACATGGTTTCTTTAAATATCTCATGCATGCAAAAACCTAAGCGTGACAAGCTATACGTTCTAATAAAGAAATGATGCATGAACTATGGTCGTGCACATTGGTGATCACATGTGATTTTTTTTTAAAGTGAGTTGATCTAACATATCATTCTTTTCTTTACTCTAACGACTACATGCTACTAAATAACTAGAGTGTGTTCGAGTTTAATGAATGCATGCATGTGATGAGTGAGTGATATTCATGTGTAAAGAATAAAGAAGAAGTTCATACCACACCTTTAGAAAAGGTGGTGAAGAGTACTGGGGTTGATCGAATGAGGCACAAGAAAAGTCAGTGGACTCGAAAAGTTTGTATGTGCTTTGACTCCAACTAGTTTTGCTTCCTAACTCCACGACAGAAAGGCTACTTATCTTTTTAAGGAATGTGTTGAGTGTGAAAGAAAGGGATAGGTGGTAGGGAAAAGGGGAAGACCGAATGAGTAGTTTTATAGGTAAAATATCCCACATATTTCATTGACTTATTGACCCAATCATTGAAGACACTGTTACTAAGAGGACACTTGTATCTTTCTATCCTAGATTGAGTGTAAAGTTGATGTTGGTAGCTGAGATTTGTATTCTAGTTCTTGGAGTTTCCTATATTCGGTTTCCACAAATGTTGACACAAGATTTAATCTAACGAGTTACAATTTGTTACTGTGGTTCCATTCTCATTTGAAGTAGCAATTTAAGTTAATAATATAGCTAGAAGGTTGTAGGAAACAGTGGGGTATGATATGGTTATGTGTCGACGTTTTTAGTTATACGCTTGGGTCGAATATGGGACAAACAATATGGGTTTCATTATCGTGCTAATACTCGACCATCATGTCTGTGAATTTGTACAAAAGGAGTTTGCTAGGTGGTGATTTTAGTGGTGTAAAAATATGTGAAAGCTATGTTCGATATTTAAGAATGCAAGTGGGTTTTTGGAGGTGTGGTAGCGATCGGGTTTTAAAAAGAAGGCAAAGGAAAGAAAAAGAAATAAAGTGGTGTGGTGATTGGGCTTGTGCAATTCGATGGGCTAGGTGGACTTGGGTCGAACAGTAAGGTCCGGTTGGTTTTTGTAGTTTAAGGTTGATATTAGTGTATTAAGTGGCATTAGTTGTGGTTAAGTATAGTTGGTGTAATTAGTGTAAGTGATTTTGTATTAAACGTATTATAATAGCTACGTTAAGTTTTATCGTGAGTATGATCACTTGTCGTTGCTCGTGAAAATGTGTTGTTGCGTCGGAAATATTATCTCGAGTTCGGTGTATACAATATATATATATATATATAGAATGCATCGTGATATTAATAAACGATAATAGAAAAGTTCAAATTTTCCCGTAAAAATGGGCTTTATTAAATGACAATTACAAGGTTATCACTAATCATTAAGATTAACTACAAGGGTTTTTCGTAGAATCCTACAAATAGAAACTGAAATAAGCTAGATCACTAACAAATAGCTAAAAATTAAATAAGGCAAGCTAAAAAAATCACAAGATGAGCAAATAAGCACTGAGCTTAGAACTAATAAGCTGAAAATAGACTGAAGGTCTGCTGAGGTTCAGGGCACATGGGAGAATTTGGCTTTTTCAAGCCACTAAAAAGCTCTAATAAGCTGTTCTAAAAAATCTATAAAAATAGGAAATAGATAGATAAGCAGCCCAACTATAACTATACCAAATTTGAGCTAATTATAACTTAACATTAACAATTGAAAATTCAAAAAAAACTACTGAAAATGGGAAAATCTAATGTGCAGACTATTTAGGGAACTGAGGTACTTTTAAAAGCTGATTTAAAACTACAATAAGCTAGTACTTAAATATGGAAATCATGTACAAGAAAAACTTACTAATCTAACATCTTAAAATTCTAAAAATTACGCAAATGGGATCTGAGATAAGCTCTTAAAAGGGAAAAATGCATTCTGCTATTAACTGAGGTGATCAGTTATGTGCGGATGTGCATAAACCAAAGTGATTTTACCCAGGCTTCTGAATTACAACTAAATGGACCTAATGAAGCAAGAAAATGCCACAAGAAAAGTTCCAAACAGCTTATTGCTCTAGATAGCTTATTTGATCAGTTCATGGCCTAGGCTTATCACAGTCTATTCAAAACCATCCAATCGGTCAAAATAGCTCACAATAACTTGAAAACAGCTTATTTTTATCAATTTAAGCTAGCTTGAAATTTCCAAAGTGACACATGAACAGTGTAACTCCTTTAATAAGCTTATGCCAAACACCCCTATCAAGGGCTGTTTTGAGAATTAACACTAAGAAAGACCATTTTAAGCTATGTTTTTGATTCACTGACATTTAACTAATTAAATTAAGACAGAAAAAGCATTTTCAAGAACTCTAATAACCACCAGGGACAGGCACCCTAGAAGGCTCACGCAAAACCGCATTCTGAAACTCATTCAACATCCCTCTAGCCGCCTCACCTAATCTCGACAAAATCTCACTAGATTGCACCTTAATCCCCTCCCCTAACCCCCCATAAAACACAACCTCAATATCCAGAACCAAATCATACAATGTATCATACAAATCCAATATCTTAAACTATTTATCAGGCGCACGCCTACAAATACTAATCGCCTCAGCGAAACTAAACAACTGAACCGCAGGCCCTTTAACCGTCTCCATAAAACAGGCCTCACCTACATTTTCTAAAAAAATCTCATCACATAATTTTTTCTCACTCGCGAATAAACACAAATAAACTCGCAAACTTATAACACTCTTCATATCATCAAACCATCGTTATATAACAAAATAAGCAACATATCACATCTATAGAAAAAATAATAAAAAATAAGAAAAAAAAAAAAGAATAAGCAAAACAACAACATATAATGACTAATATAACAAAATAAGCTAAAAAATACCATAATCTACATTTGGAAGCTTATTTTGATCGGATTTAGCCAACAAATCCGATTTAGCCAACGAATCCGGTTTAGATAGAGCAATTTCATCTCGTATGTCCATTTAATGGAATGATTTAAAGAATTAGGGTGGTTTGACGGTGGTTTAATGGCGGTCTAGGGCAGGTTTAGAGAGAGAGTCGATTTGGGGAAAACGTGTAAGTGTTTGTGTGTTTGGGAGGTTACGGTGAGAGAGGAGGGAGTGTAAATTAGATTACATAATGACTAAAATGCCCATAACTATATTTTTATTTTAAAATGATAATAAATCTAAACCATTGGATGGAGTGAGGATCGATGGTTGAGATCTACCAATTTGTTTTTTAGATAAAACTTGTTTCGTATGGAACTTTTGTCGTCATTGTGCAATTAGTGGCTACCTCCACACCGGTTCGAATTTGAATTTTAGGTGCTACATTAGCGGCTACCCCACATTATTCGTTGTCTAAAATACCTGTGCTTGTGCGTTCATCTCACCCGGCTTCGTAAATCATTGAAGTTTTATTGTGTTATACTTTTCAAAAGTTTTAAATATGCGGAGAAACCCTGACCCTCATTATGTTATATCGATAGGCTCGGATGTGCAAAATCTTATACACTTCTATGTAAAAGACTAGCTTATTAGTATCAAACTCGTATTTTATAGACTATGGATGTATGACAGGAAATTTTACATATTACTCTGTATTATCAAAATAAACAAACAAAGCAGAAGTCATGTTGATGGAGTAAACAACATCTATTTTCGATGACAAGTTGTAACAACGCCGTTTCGATCAATATGCTATTTAGTTATTAGTACTAATTAAGAGTCTAAAACTCGATCACTATCTAGAACTTTTACATAAAAAGAGATAACAAAACTTTATTTTATAATCATTAAGTCTATCTTAACCAAGTGTCTAAAATTTCTTTTAAAAAAAATCCGAAATAAGCTATCGTGGTCATGAGAATAACATATATGTTAATTATCTGGTAAGAAACTATATACTATACATCATAATGTATAAGCAAAACTATAGTTAAGATGATCATTGATCTATTATTGTTTTTCTTTAACATACACTTAAAACAGCCTTATCTATTATTGTTTCTCTTTAACATACACTTAAAACAGCCTTAGTACATACACAATTTGGGACATAAAAGTTTAACTAGAGAATTGCATAGTTTATAAATGTTTAACAAAAAGTTTATAAAAAAGGATGATTAAAACTTATAGCATTTAAAACTATAAGTATATAAAAACACGTCTAAGAGATGTGAGAAACTTCATTGCATGTGCCCACTTTATAGAGTCTTCTCCTCATCCAATTGTTCTTCACTTGTCGATGTGGGACAAACATTCTCTAGGCACATTCAATAATGTTACTTTCACTAAAGCATGTATTTTCATAAAACAATATAAACAACAGCTAACAAGTCAATGTAAACAAATCAAGAATAAATTAACACTTTTTTTTTTCCACTCAAATTACAATGATTGTTGTTTTTATGAAAAGAATACAATCATCAAAAGTATGAAAAAATGCAGCAACATCTTGATTTAGATTGTTAATTGCAAAAAATTCATCTTAATTCCAACGATTGTGATGAATGAGTGAATACGTTACAAATAAACTTATGATTAAATGTTAGTTACTACTCTAAAACTGAGATAATCCGTGGGTTGGCAGGGCAACATTCTGAAGTTGCAGCCACGGTGGGTATGTCTGCTTTTTCGATTCATTATCTATCTGAGCCTCATTGTTACATCTAGCTATCTATACTACGTATAAAAGAAAAACGGTCAAACCGTGAAAAGTGAAATGTTGAAAGTCAAAGGTGAGAGAAATATATAGTGTAATTAATACTCTTATTAAAACACCCCATTACTTAAAAGTATAATAATTTATTCACATTGTACAACCAATTAAAAGCATATCTACCAAATTAAAAACAACCAATTAAAACACCCCTTACTAAAAGTACAATAAATTTTCACAATGTACAATTTAAACAAGCTACAACATAATCCAAAATATAAAATAATTAAACACATTAATTAATGTTATTTTTAAAACACCCTAAAATGAAAAGTACATGTTATTATACACATTAAACAAATTAATAAAACACACAAAGCTTCATACAAGCTAACAAGTTGATGGTACATATAGTTTTGAAAACCGGACCGGACCAACTGGTTCAACCGGGAACCGGTGTCGCCACCGGTTCGGCTAACCAATAAAAGCCATCCGAAAACGAACCAGAGAGGACCCGTTGAAACTGATACAAACTGGTGAATCAGGTCTCATCGAGATCTATTTCTCCGGTTAATCGTCACAGGGTACCCGCCGCCGCAACGCGCGGGTACCCTGCTATACTATATATAAAGGAAAAACCAAAAAGTAAAAAGTGAAAAGTTGAAACTAAAAAAGGAAATGTTGAAAACATATATTTTAAAAGGAAACTATCAATACATATCGAAAACCAGGTTGACCCGGGACGCTTCAAACCTGGCGGGTTGACCCGGTTTAATTTGACCCGTTTTCGACCCAACCCGTCGGGTTGACTCGGTTTCAATCGACCCATTTTTCGACCGGAACGGTCAAAACATTATGTTTAAACCCCAAATCTTCAAACTTTTATTATTTTTCGTTTATAACCCATAAATTTTTTTTAACACAAAACGATCTGTCGCTATAAAATCCCATTGCTATGCACGGGTACTCATCTAGTTATACATAATGGTAACAAGCGTTCATAGATAGCATGGGACCATGTTATGACCTGGTTGTTGGTTGTTGGGTTGGCCCAGAACAGGGTTAAGATAATCAATAGCCTAGCTAGTTACCAAAGAATGGTTACCGGATATCACTTGGAATCGTGTTATCACTTTCCAAAGTAAACTATTTGACCCTATTGCCTGGGTATCACGAATATCTACTTGGGATAAGACCAAATGTTTGTTTTTAAATTAGGCACAAATCAATAACCCTTGTGCATTCAAGTGTTTATGTTTTCTGTTCGTATCTCACTCATGCATGATTTGATTTTCCTATTTATAGGAAAGTACTCACAGCTAGTCAAATGAAATTAAGAGAATTAATCGGCCCATTAATCGCCTCATAATTACCCCCATTATAGCCAATAGTGGTTACATGACCAATCAAACGTGGTCATAAATGCAGTTTTAACTGCCACTTGAATAGGTCAAAGCAGTTACATACTTATAGCAGTAGTACTAACTCAGCAGTACTAACAATATTAACCTTACTCCAGCAGTACCAACAATGTAGCTGCACTATCACAACGGATAGAAATAGGTGCTATAGGTTTAGGCCACAATAGAATCTCAAGAAGCAAGTTTTTCAACCATTCAGCTTCTTTACCAGCAGCTGTTAAAGCCACAAATTCATATTTCATTGTTGAAATGGTGATGCAAGTTTGCTTCTTGGATGCCCAAGAAATTGCACCTCCACCAAGTAGGAATACCCAGCCATTGGTAGACGATGTCTTTAGTGTTACTGATCCAACTTGCATCAGTGTATCCTTCCAGTACTGAAGGATAACCAGTATATGAGAGACTATAATCCATAGTTCTCTTCAAATACTTCAGTACCCTCTGAATTGCTTTCCAGTGCTGAGCACTAAGATTACTAGTATACCTGCTCAGTTTTCCCACCGCAAATGCAATATCAGACCTGGTACAAGTCATGGCATACATTATGCAGCCAATCACCCTAGAATACTCAAGTTGAGATACAGCTTTGCCAGTATTAGGCATTAGCTTCTCAGTTGTATCCATAGGTGTACTCACTGGAGTACAATTAGAGTGGTTGAATTTCCTCGGTACCTTCTCTATATAATGAGATTGAGTGATAGAAATTCCCTAACTATCATGTTTGATCCTTATATCAAGGATAACATCAGCCTCCCCCATGTCTTTCATGGAGAACTTTGATGAAAAAAATTCCTTTGTCAGGTCAACCTGATATTGGTCAGTGCCAAAGATCAGCATGTCATCAACATATAGAAAAATGATGACTCCTTTACCAGATTCATCAAATTTGTTATACACACATTTGTCAGACTGATTAAGTAAATAACCACTAGACAAAACCACTTCATCAAATTTTTGATGCCATTACTTAGGTGCCTGTTTTAGTCCATAGAGAGACTTAATCAGTTTTCACACCTTGTTTTCATTGCCAGGCATGATGAAGCCCTGAGGTTGGTTCATATAAACCTCCTCATCTAATTCACCATTTAAGAAAGCTGTCTTCACATCCATCTGATGAATAATCAGATTGTGAATTGATGCCAAAGCAATCAGCAATCTGAAGGTACTGATACGAGCCACAAGGGGATAAGTATCAAAGTAGTCAATCCCTGACTTTTGTTTAAAGCCCAGAATGACTAGTCTAGCCTTGAACTTTTCAATAGTTCCATCTACCTTCATTTTCTTTTTGAAAATCCATTTGCAACCCAAAGGTTTGCAACCAGGTGGTAGATCAGCCAACACCCAAGTGTTGTTGCCCATGATGGAGTCCATCTCATCATTTATTGCTTCTTTTCAGAAAGCAACATTCTGGGACTTCATTGCTTCATCAAATGTTTTGGGATCATCCTCAATGATGACGTATAGTCCGCATTCGGGTCACGAACCCGACCCACACTCAAGTCCATCACGAATGGACTCAAGCCCATCACGCATGGGCTATCATGATAACGGTTTGGGCTCACGATGGTCCAAACCCGAAGTTATTTATGGTCTTGATAGGATATCTCTTATTTATGGGATATATATCAAGCAGCCGACTTAGGCGGGATACGCGAAGGTTAAGGAACACGAAACCAACTAGGGTTTCGTGTGTATATAAAGAGTCTCTCGACTCTCATTAAAGGTACGACATATTAACCCTAACTCTTCAACTAAACCCTAAAAACCGATTACTTACTCTCACGCCGGAGGATAATCGTGGGAGACAATCCCACGATAAGCCTAACGGTGTTTTTCTGTTTTCTTAGTGCGCAGGTCTCAAGCATTAAGATCGAATTGGTACGGAATCAAGGAAAGCCCAACTTTTGTATCAACAAGTGGCGCCATCCGTGGGACCCTACACTAAGAATTTTACAAAGAACTAGAATGACGAAGCATGGAAACCCAAATCAGCGGACTCTGCATACGAAGAAAATGCATGACGATCTACTGGGAAAGAAGCAGCAAACTGATGCGGCCTCTAAGCAGGCCTCTGGGACAACCAGTACGCCTAGAAGCTTAGGATCGTACTCAGATCTGCTCTTTACTCCAGTAGAACCGCTCACTATGACTACCAATGCTACTACAACAAGTACTAGCGCGGTAGACCTACAGCCCAGTCCTCTCACCATGCCAGAAGTAAACTTCACTGAGCCACCAAATGCGCCTATCCGAAACAAGGATCTTGTTTTGGAAACAGACTCCATCGCGCTAGAAGGAGTCACGCCTGAACTAGCGCCAAGTGATTTCGTATCTCAAAACTACTAAGCCTTGGTTGCGCTCATGCGAGAGGAGGCAAAAAAGAGGTCAAGCCAAAGTCTGCACGCCAGGCTCAACTTCGACCCTGAGCATGAGGCATCCCCACCGCGCTACCGAAAGGAAAGACGCGAGAAGGATAGCCGCAAACACCCAGTGTTTACTAGGATTGGAAGGAAGGTTGTGGATGATGAAGCAGCCGACTTTCAGTATCTGGAGGAGCATGAAGATGGGGAACGGCGTGCCAATGTCCACACTAGGCTTGGCAGTCGCAGGGTTCATAATAGGCTTGGGCGACGGTGCTCCCCAAGTGAAAGCCCTTCAAGCTCTGATTCCGAGGATAGTCGGCGCAAGCGCCGCAGAGGAGCAAGCTTAGATTCCGATGATAGTCGGCGCAAGCGTCGTAAAAGAGTAAGCTCATCCTCAAGTGATTCCTCAGACAACGAGGACAAAGAAACAGGACACTGGAAATCAAGGGGAAAATACCGCGACCAGGAAGACGAAGACATGTCTCGTCCCTGGCGCCGCCAAAAAGTTGATGCGTTCACTCGGCGCATCAGCGATTTTTCAGAAAATAAGAGAAGGCGCATGCCTGCTAATGTCAAAACATATGATGGGACAGGTGATCCTGATGATCACCTAAAAATTTTCGAATCAGCAGCCACCATCGAAAATTGGCCACAACCTGTGTGGTGCCACATGTTTAACTCTACATTAGTAGGTAATACGCGCAACTGGTTCAGTAAGCTTCCACGCAGAAGCATCGGTGGGTTTGAAGAGTTGCGAAAGGCGTTTCGTTTAAACTTTACTCAAAGGAAGAAGTGCGCCAAAAACCCTGTCGAGCTCGCTAGGGTAAAACAGCGCCAAGGGGAATCCACAAGCGCTTTCATGGAGCGTTATAAGGACGAATGCATACAGGTCAAGGCGTGCCCAGAAATACTAAAGATATCGAGGTTTATGAATGGAATCAATAACCCAGATCTGATTAAAAAGTTAAACGATAGGGTTCCCCAAACCTTTGACGAACTCATGAAGCGCACGAGGTCCTTTGTCCAAGGAGAAGCAGCCGCTGCGGATAGCAAGAAAGGCTACTCGAACTATAGGTCACAAGAAGAGCCAAGGAGACAATCCAATGACCAGAGTAGCAACCGTAACAAGAACTATCGCAGTCAAGGAGGCGGACGGGGAAACGACAAGTATACCCCACTAACGAAGACTCCAAGGGAGATACTTGCAACGGAAGGCGCGAACTTTCCGAGACCCCCAACAATGCGCACTCCAGAAGGGCAGCGCGTAGGGAATGGGTACTGCGAGTATCACGCACAGAAGGGCCACACTACCAATGACTGTGTCCAATTGCGCCAGCTAATCGAGAAGTTAGTAAAAGAAGGCAGATTGGATCACCTGGTCAAGAACATCAAGGATGGGAAAAACAAGCAAAAGACCGAGAACAAGAAAGAAGCACCTAAGGAAAAGGCTGATACTATCTACATGATACAATCATGGCAGAGAAAGACTAGGCAAAAGATCAGCCAGAAATTTTCTCATGGAAGCGAAATTTCTTTTCCCACCTTGGCTGCGGACAACGCAGTGGCGGAACCACTAACCATCGAGATAAATACGGGGGGTCACGATATCCACCGCATGTATGTTGATGGAGGGGCATCCGCAGATATAATGTATGAGCATTGTTTCAAAAGGTTGCGACCTGAGATACAAAGACAGTTAAGCCCGGCCACGACGCCGTTGACTGGCTTCACAGGAGAAAAGATATGGCCTATGGGGCAACTACGACTACTAGTCGCTGTTGGTAATAAGGAACATTCCACAACAGCCTGGATGGATTTTATGGTGATCAGATCTCCTTCGCCATATAATGGCATTATTGGAAGACCAGGAATCTCGGCAATGCGCGCAGTACCATCCACAGCGCACGGGATGCTCAAATTCCCGGTAGAAGGTGGCATTGTCACCATCTACAATAACGCTGCGCCACCCAAGGAATGTAACACGATTACATGTGAGACAACGCACGTCCCAGAACAGAGCGCAGCTAAAGTTCCAAATCTGAAGGTCGCAATTCACCCTGATTACCCAGAGCAAGAAGTATCAATCGGAGGATCGTTGTCTGACAAAGGCAGAGTGGCCGTGTGCACGCTTTTACAAAGGAATCTGGATATCTTCGCATGGGAACCAAAGCACATGACTGGTGTGCCACGCTCGATCGCAGAACACAAGCTAAAAATCCGACAAGGATATTCCCCAGTGCGGCAGAAAAAGCGCGGCCAGGCTCCAGAGCGCGCAAAAGCCATTCTGGAGGAAGTACACAAACTTGTGGACGCAGGCATCATGCGTGAAGTCTATTACCATGACTGGCTCTCCAATCCAGTCATGGTCAAGAAGGGTGATGGCAGTTAGCGGATGTGTGTGGATTTCACTGATCTCAACAAAGCATGTCCACAGGACTGCTATCCGCTGCCAGAGATAGACTGGAAGGTAGAATCTCTGTGCGGATATCCCTTTAAATGTTTCTTAGACGCATACAAAGGGTACCACCAGATCCAAATGGCCAAGGAAGACGAGGAAAAAACAGCTTTCCACACAAGCCAAGGTGTCTTTTGTTACACAAAGATGCCTTTTGGCCTGAAGAATGCGGGCGCCACCTACCAGCGATTGGTAGATAATGCATTTGAAAAGCAAGTGGGCCGCAACTTAGAAGTTTATGTGGATGACCTTGTCATAAAAAGCCATACTGAAGACGAAGTGGTGCGCGATATTGAAGAAACATTTAAAATGCTACGGGCGATCAACATGAAGCTAAATCCCAAGAAGTGCACTTTCGGTGCTACAGAAGGCATGTTCCTGGGATACCTGATAGAACCAGATGGCATTAAGCCATGCCCCGAAAAAACAGAGGCTGTCATCCAACTTCCTTCACCACGCACGCTGAAAGAAGTTCAGTCTCTAAATGGGAAACTAGCTGGTTTGAACAGATTCCTGTCCAAATCAGCGGATAAGTCACTTCCTCTTTTTAAAACACTCAAGAAGTGTACAAAAAAGGGAGACTTTCATTGGACTACGGAAGCGGAAGAGGCTTTCACACAGCTTAAGCAACATATAGCAGCGCTTCCTAAGCTTGTCGCACCCCGACCAGGGGAGGAGTTAATCGTCTACTTATCTGCGACTCATGGAGCAGTCAGCGCAGTACTACTGACAGAGAGGAACTCTGTACAAGCACCGGTATACTTCGTAAGCAAGGCGCTTAAGAAGACAGAGATTAACTATAGCCCAATGAAAAAGTTGGTCTTGGCATTAGTATTCGCCACCAAAAGACTGCGCAGATACTTTCAAGCACACCCAATAGCGGTAATCACAGACCAACCAATCAAACAAGTTATCTCTAAACCTGACGCATCGGGGCGATTGCAAAAATGGAGTGTGCTGCTAGGCGAGTATAACATCTCCTATAGACCACGCACTGCGGTTAAGGGGCAAATACTAGCAGACTTCATCATCGAAAAGCCAGACACCGATGCTGCACCCCCACCAAGCAAGGTAGAACTACAAGAGCCATGGATCTTATTCACGGATGGATCTTCATGCGTGGATGGGTCGGGCGCTGGCCTTATCCTCACTACTCCAGAAGGAATGGAATTCACCTACGCACTGCGTTTTGAATTCACAGCCACGAACAACGAGGCAGAATATGAAGCCCTAATCGCTAGATTACGAATTGCAACTCGAATGGGTGTACGCAACCTAGAAGCAAACGTGGATTCTCAATTAGTAGCCAACCATGTGTTGGGCGAATATGTGGCTAAAGAGGATAACATGGTTCAATACCTTGAAAAGACAAAGTCACTAATCCAATGTTTTGATAGGTTTACCATCAAACATGTTCCTAGAGGGGAAAATAAAAAAGCGGATGCACTGAGCAAGATTGCATCTACAAGCTTTGCGCACCTGTCAAAACAAGTATTGGTGGAGATCCTAAAGAACAAGTCCATCTCAGAGATGGAGATATCTACGGTGATAGAAGAGCAAGATCCTACATGGATGACCCCTATCATCGAATTCATAAGCAAGGGCAAATTGCCCGAGGAGCAGAAAGACGCTCGACGGATACGGCGCACAGTGCAGAGGTTTGAACTTAGAGATGGTATCCTATATCGGCGCTCATTCCTACAACCATGGCTTCGGTGCGTTGGACCTCTTCAAGCAGATTACGTACTCCGAGAGATCCACGCCGGTTCATGGAGTATGCATTCAGGACCACGGTCCGTCGTAGCACGAGCATTGCACTCAGGATACTACTGGCCTACTATGCACCGTGATGCGCGCGATGTGATAAAGAAATGCAACGACTGCCAAGTTCACAGACCCATCCCGCGCAGACCACAACAAGAGCTAACGCCTATCACTTCTCCATGGCCATTCTATAAATGGGGCATTGACATTGCGGGTCCCTTCCCTGTCGCAGCAGGAGGACTGAAATTCCTTATTGTGGCAATAGATTACTTCACTAAGTGGATTGAGGCAAAAGCAGTTGCGACAATCACAGGTAACCAAGTAAAACGATTTGTTTGGGAAAATATTGTATGCCGCTTTGGATTACCTGGGGAAATCGTTTCGGACAACGGAAAACAATTCCGTGATAACCCTTTCAAAGACTGGTGCGCGGAACTAAATATCACACAACACTTCGCATCAGTTAAACACCCACAAACCAATGGGTTAGTTGAGCGCGCAAATCGTAGTCTTGGCGAAGGAATTAAAGCACGCTTGGACAAACACAAAGGAAGATGGGTGGATGAATTGTCGCATGTCTTATGGGCGCATCGCACGACGATCAAAGTTAGCAATGGAGACACTCCTTTTTCCCTTGTCTACGGGACAGAAGCTGTCATACCAGCTGAAATTGGGATGCCAACTATCCGCACCGCGGAAGTCAATGTCGCGACCAATGACGACGAACGACGTATAGACTTGGACCTATTGGAGGAAAGGCGCGAGCGCGCAGCTATACGTGAAGCAAAAACCAAGTCAAAAATGAAGGGATACTACGATGCTAAAGTTCGAAGCACCTCATTCAGACCAGGCGACTTTGTTTATCGCGCCAACGATGCGAGCCACGCAGAAGATACAGGTAAACTTGGACCGAAGTGGGAAGGACCTTATGAGGTCATTGAGGCACTAGGACAAGGCGCGTACAAGCTGCGTGACACAGATGGCCACGAGCTACAACGCACATGGAACGTTTGCAATCTCAAGAGATGCTACCTTTAGGAAAGGCTACGGCCTCACACACGGACACCTCCGCACTTTAGTAAGTGCTCAATAAATATCCGTGTATTTACATTTTGTTTCATTTAGACAAATGTTTTTCTTTTTTACAAAAACTTGCAAGTATCAATAAAATGTTGCGGTTTCTAGCTAACTCCGCGACACACTTTACTTTATTGTTTCCATATTATTTATGTTTCAATATTGTTATATTATCTTGTGCCTACATGGCGTATATTATCTTGTGCCTACATGGCGTGCATACACTAAGTAAAAACCCACGATGGTAAAAGGATGAGTAAACCTACTAAATAACTCGTTGAGTAAGAGGGTTGCAAACCCATCAACATCGGATCACGAATCCTTGTTAAACACCTTACTCTCAAGACGTTGGAGTAAGTTCGATGCGCATCTCACGACGGGTGCGCAACAATGCATACTGTGCGCGTTTAACAAATTAGGAGTTAAGACAATTATCCCCTTAACATGGTATTCGCAGTACGCTGCAATCCATACACTTGCGCATCCCACGATGGATACACAACAACTTGTGCATTTCATATACAATTATGTTATACACGATCATGCCATACACGACTATGTCATAAATTTCATACACGATTATGATATAAGTGATTATAAACTCTTGTAATCTTTTTTAAAATGTGTATACAAACGGTTTTGATTCTTAGACGTCTTTTACGCAAAGACAAAAATAACTAAGTACAAACATCATAACCACAATCACATTTGATACAATATGCGTACAATCGTATTTTTTTTCAAACCAACACTTTATTATGGATTACGAATTCATACAAAAGGATAGACTTAACATGCACATGTGCAACAAAAATGTTAATCTATTACAAAAAATCTAAAGGCTACGGGTACGCTTGAGCCTAGAACTGCTAACACCACCTTGGGGCGACACTGTCGGTACGCTGACAGGTACCCCATCAGACCTGGGGAGATGCGCGGCACCAACACCACAGAGGATGGCCTTTCCCTTCACGCCCTGCTTCTTTGCCAACCTCATAGCATGAGCCTCTAAGGATTGCTTCAAGGGGATTTCCTCCTCAAGGGCAAATGGATCCTGGACGTTGCGAGGATGGGCAAAGATGGGTACCTGCAGCTGCGACAAGTCTGGCTTGAGAAAATAGTCAGCTTCTGCCTCTGCGCCCTCCGCTGAATGCCTAGCCAAGGTCAACCCCTCCATGATAACACCTATGGGGTAATCCTGGTCGCGCTCAAGTTGAGCGATATGAGGAAGATCCAGCAGCTTCATCTTCTCCATAGCCGCAACAAGCTCATCAAAAGCATTAGAATTATAGTCAGGCACTTGGGCGGCAGGCACCTTCAACAGTCCGCTCTCAGAGAGCTCCTCTACAGCTTGCGCCTTGCCACGTGCAAGCGCGCGCTCCACAACCTCCCCAAAGGCCTCTCGCACCTCTTGGGACTCCAAAGTACCCATTGCAGCAAGGCGTAACCCATGGCTAATGAGCCATCTGCGCTCAGCAATAGCAGATACCAAATGGGGATATAGCTCCTCATCATATTCGATGCTGAGCTTATGCAGCTTGCGCTCCTGATTCTCCAGCAAACTCTCCACAGTCTTGCGGAAGCCATCCATGTTTGAGATGAGTTTACCCTTGTTTAGCTCCATATATTTCAAGGCCCAAAGGCAGGAGGCCTTATATTCTTTTGCTCCAGTGCGCTCTTGACTCAGCTCAGCCATGAGCGACATCTTCTCATCAGCAATTTTCTGAGCGTACATACCAGATGCCCTCACTTCAGCCTGCGCATCAGCCAACTGCGCCCTCAGAACATCAATCTCCTTGTCCTTCTGCGCAACCTGGCTACCTTTACCACTATATTGAGTCTGTAGCCGCGCAGCCAATGAAGCCAACTCCTCTATAAGGCGACCTGTGGGCGCATCTTCATCAGATTTTTCCTCACCCACTGGACTCTTAGGCACAAACTCACCAACATATGCAGAACTAGTCTTGGGTGGCGAATTCTCAACATGCGCATCATCAATAGCAGTTTCAACACTGCACGCAAATAACAACGTTACTCTATAGTATTGAACGCAGATTAAAAGACTGAAGATCTAAGGATGCAAGTACTTACTTGGGGGGAGGAGTTTTATGCGATGACGCATCCTCCTCAGATGATTGCTCGACAGAAATAGCAGGGCACTTACTTGATGTCCCTGCGCCATCACCACCAGACGATCTCTTGCGCTTTAACCCTTGTCCCTCCTCCTCAGACTCATCCATATCACTCCCCGACGAGTCTATATGCAATACCTCCACAGGGATTTGCGACCCAGGAGCAGGAAAATTCGCAGAGGCGTAGCCATGGTGACACCTGCGGGGATCTCCGCTGTCTCATCTGTCTCCTCTGGCCCCTTGCGCGATCACCATTGTGCGCCCTGCAGTAGCCTGTAGAATTGGCTCTTCGCCATCCCTCAAAGGGCGCACCCCTACAGTCACTTGTTTTGGCTTCTCCAAGCGAACAACGCTGAACAGGTCCATTTCTGCGCAACAAACAACAAACAAAAACAAAACAAGTCAGATAAGATACAAAGGGAAAAGCACTTACAACTAATAAGTGAAGACGAAGGAAGGACAAGCACCCACCCCGGCTATTTTCGTCCAAAAAAGTTGGCACTTCTTCCGGACTACCGAAGTAATTGCGGCTGATGCCCATGTGCACCAAAAACTCTTCTGGATACGCTTGGATCGGTATGCGATTAGTATTTATAGTATCCGCATCAGCTACGTTATACAATCCGGGGTCTGGGCGCTCATCCTTCGGCAATGATTCTTTGGTATAAAACTCAAAAATCCATGGAAAAAAGGCACTATCTACCCAAAAGAACTTTTCCCTCCACACCCTCAGCGCATCTAATTTCTCCGTATAGCACTGCAGTGTCCCTGCGCGCTTAGCGAAAGAAACCCACCCGTTCGACCACTGTGAATGATAAAACGCGCGGAATAGATGAATTGTGGGTTCTATCGCTAACAAGCGACAATTCACCTCAAAATTAGTTATTTTTGCTGCACCTATGCAGTGCAGCTGGGAAATATGAAGACGATAGTGGTTCAGAACATCGCACAAAAAGAGGGAAATGGGCGCACGCTGGTTAGCGAATTCGAAAAAACGCGTGTATACCCCTACTTTCCCTTGCGGGAAATTCGCTATTGACGCATTTGCGGCCGGAACTACCGGATGCAATGAGAGAGGGATGTAATAATCTGAGGTGAACTGACGAAGTTAATCCTCCGATATATCGGAATTAAAATCAGACAACTGAAGAACCATTATTGGAATTTAAAGTATTATGAAGCGCACGCGCTCTTTACCTTAACTTCCGTTGATTTTTGATCGCTGTTCGAAGGTTTAACAATGGTGGCAAATGATGATTTTTACTGTGGCAGTCACAGTGAAAGGATGGCTTAACTTTATATAGGGTTACACATATCCATGGATGGATGCCAAGTGTACCCCACTTGCTCTAATCGTGTGGCTGGGAACCACAAAGGTGAAGCACTTTTTCACTCACCACTCACGATTTACGATGAAGATACGGATGTACTTGGACTAGATTAATTATATTATTCTTTAGGCGGGAAATATTTGCAACTTCCCCGCTACGCATCGAGGAATATTTTTCGCTAAAGTTGTTAGTCTAGTATCCGCAATTACGCATTGCGCACACTAGACTGGGGGGACATGATGACGTATAGTCCGCATTCGGGTCACGAACCCGACCCACACTCAAGTCCATCACGAATGGACTCAAGCCCATCACGCATGGGCTATCATGATAACGGTTTGGGCTCACGATGGCCCAAACCCGAAGTTATTTATGGTCTTGATAGGATATCTCTTATTTATGGGATATATATCAAGCAGCCGACTTAGGCGGGATACGCGAAGGTTAAGGAACACGAAACCAACTAGGGTTTCGTGTGTATATAAAGAGTCTCTCGACTCTCATTAAAGGTACGACATATTAACCCTAACTCTTCAACTAAACCCTAAAAACCGATTACTTACTCTCACGCCGGAGGATAATCGTGGGAGACAATCCCACGATAAGCCTAACGGTGTTTTTCTGTTTTCTTAGTGCGCAGGTCTCAAGCATTAAGATCGAATTGGTACGGAATCAAGGAACGCCCAACTTTTGTATCAACACTCAACATTAAAGCAATAAGTGTTGGTCAGAGACCTCATCCCTTGTACCTTCAATTAAGTATAATTGAAACTCAGGTCCAAATGACTTGGGAGTCCTGATCCTTTTGCTCTTTCTGAGCTCAGGTTCAGGTTGTTGAACCACAACCTCATCAGGGACCTCATCAGAGACCTCTAATACACCAATGTCATCAGTTCCATTAGGATTCCTCTGACTTGGTCTAGGGACTTGTAGAAGGTATAGAAGTAAGTCCTTGTTCGAAACTTTGTCAATATCTGTATTTCGAAACTTGGCAGAAACTTTTTGAAACTTTTGCAGAAATTTCGAAACTTTTGAGTTATTTCGAAACTGTTGATTATTTCGAAACTTTTGAGTATTTCAAAACTTTTAGTATCTAGAAACTTTCAGTATTTAGAAACTGTCAGTTATCTAGAAACATTAAGTATCTCGATACTTTTCAGTATTTCGAAACTTTTAACAAAACTTTCTAATTTATACAAATTAGAAAGATATCCAAGAGTCGAAGTGTTTTTCTAACTTATACAAGTAAGAGAAACACTGAGTAAACCAAATATCCCGAAGAAGAGCCTTGTAGAATTATTTCGAAACTTTAGGGTTTTACCAAGTTATCTCGAAAGTTCAGGGTTTAGATATTTCGAAACTTTTGCAGATTTTTGAAATTGATTAAAGCACTCTCAAAACAAGTTTTAAATCCAAGATTCTTGTACAACTAACCTTAAAACTAGAGGTGGCGATTTGTGCCCAAAATCAAAAAAATGGGCTAAATGGGCAAATTTTTAAAAGATTTGGGCACATTTGGACCCCCTCTTTTTTTTGAAATGGGCATATATTGCCCATTTAGAAGTTAAATGGGCATAATGGGCACATGTTTTTCTCTTAATTGGAGAACATTAAATTATTTTTAATGAAAAACTTATGGATATAGTATATTTAATTACTTAAATATAAATGAGGTGTTACGTTTGAGGAATTTTTTTTTGTTGTTTTAGGTCTTTTCTAAAGCGATTCGTATAACATGCGCCCGTTTGGCCCGCGCCCGTTTAGCCCGTGCCCGTTTAGCCCGTGCCCGTTTAGCCCATAGCCCGTTTAGCCCGTAGTCCATGCCCGCCCGTTTTGCCACCTTTACTTAAAACTACCAAATCTAAAGGAAAGTTGCAAACTTGAAAGTTATTAACAAAGTTTTGAGATTTTCGAAAATATGAAGAAGAAAAAAAGTACGAAATATAGAAAACCTAAAAAATTTGTCAAAAGTTTGAAAATTTCTTGTTTGTTATGGTTTATAACACAAGTTTGTAAGCAAAAATATGTTAAAAACCAAGAAACAAACAATAAAGGAACAAAATTTTGAGAAAATAACGAGATATGTAAAAGAAAAAAGCTCGAAATCCACACAAAACACTTCAAAACCTTCTTCTAGCGATTGATACCACTTGTTAGGTCACCATATTATGAATACACAAGTATAGATTAAGTAGAGATGATAGAGAGATGTAGATATGGATAATAATATGATATGAAATGTAGAGAGACAATAGCTTAGCAAGGATATACCAACAACATTAAGAGTAGCATACATGTGTTTATATAGGAGTGGAAGCTAGGGCATCACCCTCTTCCACCCTTTCATACGAGTTGGGCTTTTTAACATCAAGGCCCATGGACTTAAGTTTAATCATAAATAAACATGTAAGAATAAATATCCTAGCAACCTATTACAAAGTTAATGACCGACGCTTGAATATAATAAAAAGTATTCCCAACAAAATGCTTCCACAAAATTATAGTATTCTTTTGCTACACTTGCATGGTCTATTTTGAAAGCAAGAAATCGCTACATATTTGAACAAGTCAAAAAATTTCGTGCTAGTGTTATTTTGGAAGCTCAGATTAGTGATGATGTTTTTCAGTCAGTTGTTTCTTCTGATGCCACTACTATGCCGACTACAAATGGCATCTCGCATGAAAGTTCACGTAAGTGGATCTCCCCACTTCAAATCTCGTGAAGCTTAATTGCGATGCTTCCTTTAAAGACTCATCTGCCGCTATTGGGATTGTGCTCGTAATTGTAATGGCTCTTTGCTTCAATGTTTGGGTGAAAAGTGTTATAGTGAATCAGTTCTTGCTGTTGAGTTGTGTGCCATTCGATCAACTTGCATCCTTGCTGCTACAAGCGAATGGAATCATGCTATTATTGAATCTGATTCTCAATCGGCAATTTCACTTGCTTCTACAGAAGATGTGCCGCCCTGGGCTTTAGTGGCTTTGGTTTCAGATATTCAATTTTGGAATCTCATATGAATTTGCAATTATGCTGGACTTCTAGTGCATGTAACTTTGCGGCTCATCATGTTACAAAAGTTTCTTATGTTTCTGATGCAAATTTCATTTGGCTTGATAACTTTCCTTGTGAAATTACCTCCATAGCGAGGAGTGATGCTTTGTAATGTTAGGCTTCGGCTTTTGATTTATATATTTTGATGTTAAAAAAAAAAAGTAAACGGACTTTTTTGTCTATTTCATTTTGTCATTTAAGGTTTCTAATTATAATACATAAAATGATAAAGATTGAAGGTTTAGTGATTTCAAGCTTCTATTGTATAGTTGAGGTATATGATTCTGAGCAAAGTACTAAGTCAATAATTTAAATTTGGAGGTGCATATAATCTGGAGGCCTTGTTGAGACGATGTCACAAAATCATTTCATGAACGATTTTCGTAAAAGAGAAATGCTATAATCAAAAAAGTTTTACAATAAGAAATACAAATAATGACATGACATGGCTATTTGTGGAATTCTCTTCGTAAAATAAAGGATTGAGGTCCTCTCAAATTTATAGAAACATGGCCCGATAATGTTCTTTCACAATCAAAACAGTGGGGCATATTGAGGGATCCAATTTTCTTTTTTATTATGAGTCAACATTATCGGTTATGTTCATATGAACTTGAGAGGATCTCAATCCTACAAAACGCTTCAAAATATCTATCACTGTCCTCGTTTATGGCCGGAAAGAATAAATTCCGTTATAAAGTATTCCCAACATCCAACATCCAACATGTAGACATACTTACACCTCCTCTCTTTTATGTCTTTTTTGATCTATAAATACAAACACCGCCCACCATCACTTGATATAATTCCTATTGTTTCATTAAACCACAACAAAGTCTATACATATTGAGAGATAAAACTAGAGCTAGATATCAAGAAAGAAAGGGTAGTTATGCGTCGTGATCTTCTAATGCGCAGGTGTTTGTATTTGTACCTGGATGACATGGTTTCGGAAATCAGTCTTTTCTCTTTCTTTTCTAGTTCGGTATTCGACATAGAGAACATAAAAATACAAAAACAAAACAAAATGCGTGCAATGAGGTAACTAGCAAAGAATCTTTTCTCCGCTTTTATCCTTTGCACCATCTAATTCACTGCCTGAAGAACTCTCTGATTCTGAATCTGTGAAAACAAGCGAATGGAAGAGGAGCACCTTAAAACAATATTAGATTAAATAGATATAGGAAATAGCATGTAATAACACTCACCCATTCTGATGGTAATGTTGAAGTGGCCATGATTGCAGGCGATTGCCTGGCTTGATTTGTCAACCTCTGCAACATAGGGTAGAATGAAGATAATCAATCAACAATGTAAACTGTATGCATAAACCATCAAAAGTGGTAACTAGAGGGAAAAGTAAACAGTATAACTATATAAACAGTAATATACTTATCAGAAGCAACAATATTATCCTTAGCTGGCTCGTCTTTCAATATTCCCCTGGCTTTCAGCTTTTGCTTGAGAAACTCATGCAAATCTTTGGTATTAGAATTTTGTTTAGGGCTTTAGGCTGTTCTATAATGTTTTGGCCTGATTCATGCTTTTCAGTGTCGTTGCCTCCTGTGGTTAAAATCAAAGTTAGAGGATAACTAATTTAAAGAGGTACATACACGAGAACAATATATAATGCATCCATTATGGACTTACCAGATGAAATAGAGTGTCAGGCCTCAAAGCCCCATAGTAAGCACCTCCACCAGGTACACCGTACCCATTCCCAATCTCCACATTACCTAAAGGCAATGTAAAACAGTTAGCATTGACTCTAATGAGTGATGATGGTAACAATCTGTAACTAATACACACTAATAAACACGCAGTATATATAACCAATCAGGTGTACCCCAAATCTATTAAATCATACAGGGTAATACACATGAAAATTGAAGCATTAATCAGGAATTGTTGTGTTCATGTGCATAAATAAAAGAAATAAAGAAAGATTTAGGCCAGGGCTGTGGTGTAAGCAAAACATGATCCTTAAAAAATTCCATCAAGTATCTAAACATCTAATAATTCAACAAGGAAAGATAGCAACATTAGGACAAATGAGTTTGAAGATTAACCTAACTTAGATTCTACACTAAAGAACAGTGACAACCTTGGTCAGTTGGTCCTTTGGCTAGAACCAAGAATTGGTATTAAATACAGGAAGTAAAATGGGTAGGTTGGATGGGACGGACAGCAAACCAGCGCGAGTAAACTTTGTATGCATTGGGTCAGGCCTGGTTGACCCAAAACACTTTTGCGTTCGAAGAGTTTTATGAATAATGTGGTGTGCCAGGTATTGTTGAAATAATAATATATATATATTTAGAGATAGAACAACCAAGGAGGCTGTTTGCATTGAAAATGCGCATTGGCCGATTGAACCACTTGCTCCATTCAACCAGTTATCTTATATTAAATATCTCATGTCTTGATTCAACCCAAAAGATCAAAGAACACATAACTTTCCTTGACTTTTATAATTTGACCTATAATGTTCACGGCAACATGCCTCTGTTATAGCAGAAGTGATTATTCAAAAACAGACTAGGATCCTTTGTACCTTATATAAATTAGAAGATAATCTTGTCACGTATGTGTGTAAATAAACTGATACACACATAACTACAATTTTCACTATCTGGACTTCAATATATGACAACCCCAAGTATGAACATTTATTAGACCAAATACTGAAAATAGTCACAATATCCAAGAAGTACATACTTCAAATCCAGTTATATCACTGATTCGTTCAATTATACATATGTTTTCCCAAAGGAAACACAAGTGAAGTATGTGTAACCCAGGTCGTTATCCCCAACGAAGGATTGAATGGAATTTTGTTAATTCGAATCGTAAAACGTATGTGATGAATAGTGAAAGGGGATATTTTGGATTTTTAACACTAAAATTGATAAACAATAACTATAAACAACTTAAAAGGCAAGTTAAACGGTAATCTAAAGCATACGTAATTGAAACAGTAAAGGAAATCTAAAAACGCGTTTAAACCGGGAACTCCCGAACCTAAAACATCAAAATGATGAAATATTAACTCTACGGGTACAAATTTATTTTTTCTAGGTTCTAAATATTAAAATAAAATTTTAGACAAAAGAATTATAATTTTTTGACTTTTATTTAATTTAATATGAATTAAAAACTGAATTTAAAATAAAAATAAATTAAAAATACTAAATGAAATTGGAAAATTATGAAAAATTACAGGAAAGTCCTAATTGATAAGCTGATTTTAGGAAAAATAAGCTTGAGGTGCTAGCTTATCCAGATAAGCTGGAATAAGCTGGACAGTTTTAATAAGCTAAAATGGATAAGAAGGGTTAAGTAATTATTTGTGCAAACTATAACCAGAAAAGTCCCAAGGACGATTTGGTTAAGGGGTGTGTGTGTGAGGTTTTGGAAAGCTAGAGACCAGGGTTCGAACCCTGCTCTTTGCTTTTTGTAAACTTTATATATATATATATATATATATATATATATATATATATATATATATAAACCTAATAAGCACTAGTAAATAAGCATATCTTCTAACTGACACTATTTTTAAAAAACTACAATAAGCTCAGAAATAAGCTGATTAGGGCAGAACAGTGGCTATAGAAGGAAATAAGGAAAAGTAATGAGGCAAAAGGGGTGATAAGCTAATGAACTAATTAGAACTGTTAAGCAAACTAATTTTAGCTAATCTAAACTAGATTCTATCTGAATAAGCCAACTTAAGCAGAATAAACTATAAATTAAAGCAAATAAGCAAAACGGATTAAAAACAATGAGGGAAAGGGTCTGCTAATGTGCAGGCCAAATCAGTCCTCAAGGGCAAGGTTTGAGCTTAATTTTAAGCTGTGGAGTGATGAGCAATTCCCTCAAAAGCAGGGAATAACTGAAGTACATACACTAAAAAGCACCTAGGGAAAGATTCAAGCCAGGAATAGCTTATGCACTGCTTATAAATAAGCTAAAAGACAGGCTAATTTGGAGATGAGTCTGCTGAAGTGCACAGGGCAAAAAGTGGGCTTTTTAAGCTATGAAAAAGCACTCAAAAGCTAATTTAGAAAATTCACAAAAATAGGTATCAACTAGATAAGCAACAAAATAATATATGTGCAAAGTTTTAGCTTATTCTAACTTATTTTGAACAAATGATAAATAAAAAACATGGGACTGATTTGGCAATTTTCAAAATGCAGGCTTTGATTGTTTCTGTGATCAGTATGATTGCAGAGATCTTTCAAAAGTGCACAAACCTAAGTAAAATCAATCCAGCTCTTTCAAGGCTTCTTAACACACTACATTAAACATACAAATGCCAAAAGAAAAGTCCAAAGTAGCTTATTGCTATAATAAGCTCATTTGATCAGTACTTACACTAGGCTATTCTCAGAACACTAACAACTATGCACTCTATCCATTAAGCTCAAAAGTACTTAAAAACAGCTTATATGTACTAATTTAAGCAAGATTGAAGTAATCAAAATGGTAAATGAACAGTGCAAGCTAAGTTGACCTTGAAATAAGCTTATGCCAAACACCCTTTCAAAGGGACTGTTTGAATTTCATTAAACTTGGAAATTAGCACAATGCTGATAAAGTAAAGACTAATAAGCTTAAATAAGCTTGAATTACAACTGAGAGCTACAATTGCTACAAGCTTAAATATCTAATTATTCTCGATGAACTGTGGCTCATGGTCGTAATACTCGCACGACACTACCTCCATAAGCTCCAGGAGTGGCTGGAGCGCGGCCGCAAAGCTATCGGAGATAACCCAACCATCCGCCTTGCTTACCCCACCACCAAAACCGTCAACTCGAACAACTTGTTTGATCCCTTCAATGCTGACAATCTTTGAGTTGACTTGAAACAAATGTCCCGGTTTTGGCTTAAAAAACAGAATCACCCATTTTTTTCCCACTTGTATCTGGGATTGGGACTGGGACTGAACGGCAGTTGTTACCCATTTGTAGCTGAAGAAAGATTGATTGATGAGTGATGAAGCTGCGGGGAGTTGGGTGGTTTATATACATGATTTGGAGGCATCTGATTGGTTGAAACACAAACACACGGATTGAAGATTGTGACCATTGGATTGAATTTGAAATATAATCCAATGGCCTATATCTTTGATCCGTGTCTCATGGTTTCCACCAATCATAGAGCCGGTGCCATTGCTGAAATTGGGAGAGATAAATGATGACGTATAGTCCGCATTCGGGTCACGAACCCGACCAATACTCAAGCCCATCACGCGTGGGCTATCACGATAAAGATTTGGGATTACAACGGCCCAAATCCGAAATCTATTATTGGCCTTGATATAGGATCTCTTATTTATGGGATAAGGATCAAAGGACCAAATAAGGCGGGATACGCCGAAGGGTAAGGAACACGAAACCAACAAGGATTTCGTGTGTATATATAGGGCATCTCGGCTCTCATTAAAGGTATCATATCATAACCCTAACTCTTCACAAAAACCCTAAAACCGATTACTTACTCTCAAGCCGGAGGATAATCGTGGGAGACAATCCCACGATAAGCCTAACGGTGTTTTTTGTTCTCTTAGTGCGCAGGTCTCAAGCATTAAGATCCAATTGATACGGGAACAGGAATCCAAACAAGGAACGCCCAACTTTTGTATCAACAAGTGGCGCCTTCCGTGGGACCAGATACTAAGAACTCTACGAAGAACTAGAATGACAAAGCACGAAAACCTAAATCAGCGGACTCCGCAGGCGAAGAAAACGCATGACGACCTACAGGGGAAGAAGCAGCAAACTGATTCAGCCCCTAAGCAGGCCTCTGGAACAACCAGTGCGCCCAAAAACCTAGGATCATACTCAGATCTGGCCTTTACTACAGTAGAACCGCTCACAAGGACTACCTATGCTACTACAACAACCACTAGCGCGGAAAATCTACAGCGCACTCCTTTCACCATGCCAGAATTAGACCTCACTGAGCCGCCAAATGCGCCTATCCGAAACAAGGGTCCTGATTTGGAAACAGACATCCTCGCGCTAGAAGGAGTCACGCCTGAACTAGCGCCAAGAGATTTCGTATCTCAAAACTATGAAACCTTGGCTGCGCTTATGCGAGAGGAAGCAAAAAAGAGGTCAAGCCAGAGTCTGCAAGCCTGGCTCAACTTCGACCCTGAGCATTAAGCATCCCCACCGCGTTACCGAAAGGAAAGGCACGAGAAGGATAGCCGTCGACACCCAGTGTTTACTAGGATCGGAAGGAAAGTTGCGGATGATGAAGCAGCCGACTTACAGCATCTGGAGGAGCATGAAGACGATGGACGGCGCACCAATATCCACACTAGGCTTGGCAGTCGCAGGATCCACGATAGACTTGGGCGACGGTGCTCCCCAAGCGAAAGCCCTTCAAGCTCGGATTTCGAGGATAGTCGGCGCAAGCGTCGCAAAAGAGTAAGCTCATCCTCAAGTGACTCCTCGGACAACGAGGACGAAGAAACAGGACACTGGAAGTCCAGTAGAAGATACCGCGACCAGGAGGACGAAGATATGTCTCGTCCCTGGCGCCGCCAAAAGGTTGATGCATTCACTCGGCGCATAAGTGATTTTTCAGAAGATAAGAGAAGGCGCATGCCCGCTAATGTTAAAACTTATGATGGGACAGGTGATCCTGACGACAACCTAAAAATTTTCGAATCAGCAGCTACCATCGAAAATTGGCCACAACCTGTGTGGTGCCACATGTTTAATTCTACATTAGTAGGGAATGCGCGAAACTGGTTCAGTAAGCTTCCGAGTAGAAGCATCGATGGGTTTGAAGAGTTGTGGAAGGCGTTTCGTTTGAACTTTACTCAGAGGAAGAAGTGCGCCAAGAACCCTGTCGAACTCGCTAGGGTAAAACAGCACCAAGGGGAATCCACAAGCTCTTATGTGGAGCGCTATAAAGACGAATGCATACATGTCAAGGCATGCCCCGAAATACTAAAGATCTCAGGGTTTATGAACGGAATCAATAACCCAGAACTTATCAAAAAGTTAAATGATAGGGTTCCCCAAACCTTTGACGAACTTATGAAGCGCATGAGGTCCTTCATCCAAGGAGAAGCCGTCGCTGCGGATAATAAGAAAGGCTACTCAAACTATAGGTCACAAGAACAGCCAAGGAGACAATCCAATGACCAGAGTAGCAATCGTAACAAAAGCTACCCCAGTCAGGGGGGCGGACGAGAGAATGACAAGTATACCCCACTAACGAAGACTCCAAGGGAGAATATTTGCGATGGAAGGCACAAACTTTCCGAGACCCCCACCGATGCGCACCCCAGAAGATCGGCGCGTAGGGAACGAATACTGCGAGTATCATGGACAGAAGGGCCACACCACCAATGAGTGTGTCCAATTGCGCCAACTAATTGATAAGCTAGTAAAAGAAGGCAAGTTGGACCATCTAGTTAAGAACATCAAGGATGGGAAAGACAAACAGAAGACCGGGAGCAAGAAAGAAGCACCTAAGGACAAGGCTGACACAATCTACATGATACAATCATGGCAGCGAAAGACTAGGCAAAAGGTCAGCCAGAAATTTTCTCATGGAAGCGAAATCTCTTTCCCCACCTTGGCTGCGGACAACGCAGTGGCGGAACCCCTCACCATCGAGATAAATACGGGAGGTCATGATATCCACCGCATGTATGTTGATGGAGGGGCATCAGCAGACATAATGTATGAGCATTGTTTTAAAAGACTGCGACCTGAGATACAAAGACAGTTAAGCCCGGCCACGACGTCGTTGACTGGCTTCACGGGAGAAAAGATATGGCCCATAGGGCAACTGCGACTACTAGTTGTTGTTGGTAATAAGGAACACTCCACGAGAGCCTGGATGAATTTTATGGTAATCAGATCTCCTTCGCCATACAATGGCATTATTGGAAGACCAGGAATTTCGGCAATACGCGCAGTACCGTCCACAGCACATGGGATGCTCAAATTCCCGGTAGAAGGCGGCATTGTCACCATCTACAATAACGCCGGGCCACCTAGAGAGTGTAACACGATTACATGTGAGACGACGCACACCCCAGAACAGAGCGCAGCTAAAGTATCAAACCTGAAGGTCGCAATTCATCCTGATTACCCAGAGCAAGAAGTATCGATCGGGGGATCATTGTCTGATAAAGGCAGAGCTGCCGTGTGCGCACTCTTGCAAAAGAATCTGGATATCTTCGCATGGGAACCAAAGCACATGACTGGTGTGCCATGCTCGATTGCAGAACATAAGTTGAATATCCGACAAGGATACTCCCCAGTACGGCAGAAAAAGTGCGGCCAGGCCCCAGAGCGCGCAAAAGCCATTCTAGAGGAAGTACACAAACTTGTTGACGCAGGTATCATGCGAGAGGTCTATTACCATGACTGGCTCTCCAATCCAGTGATGGTCAAGAAGAGTGATGGTAGTTGGCGGATGTGCGTGGATTTCACTGATCTCAATAAAGCATGCCCACAAGACTGCTACCCACTACCGGAGATAGACTGGAAGGTAGAATCTTTATGCGGATACCCCTTTAAATATTTTTTAGACGCATACAAAAGGTACCACCAAATCCAAATGGCTAAAGAAGACGAGGAAAAAACAGCCTTCCACACAATCCAAGGTGTCTACTGTTATACAAAGATGCCTTTTGGCCTAAAGAATGCGGGCGCCACCTACCAGCGATTGGTAGATAATGCATTTGAAAAGCAAGTGGGCCGCAACCTAGAGGTCTATGTTGACGACCTTGTCATAAAAAGCCATACCGAAGGCGAATTGGTCCGCGACATTGAAGAAACATTTAGAACACTACGAAAGATCAACATGAAGTTAAATCCTAAGAAATGCACTTTTGGCGCTACAGAAGGCATGTTCCTTGGATACTTGATAGAACCTGATGGCATTAAACCATGCCCAGAAAAAACAGGGGCTGTTATCTAACTCCCTTCACCACGCACGTTGAAAGAAGTCCAGTCTCTGAATGGAAAACTAGTCGGGTTGAACAGATTCCTGTCAAAATCAGCAGATAAGTCACTCCCCCTCTTTAAAACACTCAAGAAGTGTACAAAAAAGGGAGACTTTCGTTGGACTACAGAAGCAGAAGAAGCTTTTACACAGCTTAAGCAAAATATAGCAGCGCTTCCTAAGCTAGTCGCACCCCGACCAGGGGAGGAGTTAATTGTGTACTTGTCTGCGACTCATGGAGCAGTCAGCGCGGTGCTACTGACAGATAGGAATTCCGTACAAACACCGGTATATTTTGTAAGCAAAGCGCTCAAGAAGACAGAGATTAACTATAGCCCAATGGAAAAGTTGGTCTTGGCATTGGTATTCGCCGCCAAAAGACTGCGCAGATACTTTCAAGCGCACCCAATAGCGGTGATCACAGACCAGCCAATCAAGCAAGTTATCTCCAAACCCGACGCATCGGGGCGATTACAAAAGTGGAGTGTGATGCGTGGTTTTGCAACCTTACAACAGGTTTTACCTCTCGAGGGATCTCAAGAGGCTTACAACCCCACCAGGCAGTGTACCTGACCGATGTAGTATAGTGTAGTGGTAAGTACGGGGGATTGATCGTTCTCCACAGGGAATAGTGTTCGTTAGGTGTGAAAGGCTACTCTAATTAGGTCTAAGGGTTGAGGAAGATTCTTTTTTATGTTTTTATAATTTTATGAAAGCAAGTAAAATCTCGGTTTTGAAGGAGTGGGCGGAATTAGTTGCTAGTCAACTAACCCAAATAACTACAAATGCAATAAAATAAATAACTGAAAATAAAATGTGGTGAGAAACTTATGTGTAGAGAAATGTGTTTACTTAGATTTCCTTACTCCCTAACTATCTTTTACCGGTTAATTAGTGTGTATTAGTCGCGTGGATGACGGGTGTATTCCTTAATACCATTCGTGGGGTGGCGTACTTACTTCCCCAACTCTACAAGCTCCTACTTCACTCCTATGTCGAGCCGGCTAGGAAGCTCCTAACATGGGATCACTAGAATTCGCTTGTGCATTAAATACAACCATAAAAACCTTTAGTACGCGTTTGGTTCATGTTTCTTAAGACGTTCAAGCAAGTTACCGAATAGGAAGTTAGCCAGTTTTCTTAAGCCTAACATAGATAAACAATCATCCAATACAACTAATAACACACTAACAACCAATAATCAATAGCTAGGTTTCATTAGATCTAAGCAAACACAAGATAAATTTAGCCTAACATGTTAAACAAAAGACAAGAATAAGATAGAATCAAACAACACATAGACATATCGAATGATTAATTGATAACTTATCTTTCAATGAAACATGGAAGATCTCAAGGCAAAAAGCCCTGAAAAAGATGCTAAAATCGTCTTAGGGTTTTCTCCCAAAATTCCACACACTAAGCCCTATCTAATGACAAAAAATTAGAAAACTATATATAGACTTTTGCATCTGACGGCGTCACCTTATGGATTGTGACGCCGTCACCTCGCCGCTTTTAGGGTTCTCGGATGACCATCTTGACGCCGTCCCTCTTTAGCTCTTCCAAAATCCATTCTGGCTTATCAAGGCTTGACGCCGTCGAACCATGAACGTGACGCCGTCCCCTTATGATTTAAGCCGTGACGCCCTTGATCAAGTTAAAGCGTGACGCCGTCAGAATTCACATGCTATTTTCACTGGCCCGTCATGAGTAAATTTCACGTCCAACTTTTCTTGCCAAGGCATGACGCCGTCCAGAGTAAAGTCTGACGCCGTCAAGAGTAACTTTTAGCCGATTTTTAAGACTTTGCCGTTTTCTTCACTTTTATGCTCCAAAAACGTCCAAAATGCCTCCTTTTCCAGATTTCTCCTCAAAAGTACCTAAAATAACAAAAGGAACGATTTAGGGTAATATTTGATCAAATAAATACGATTTAAGGCTTAAATGACCCCTTAAAAGCGGTACACTTTTCGCTTCATCAAATACCCTTACACTTGAGATTTGCTTGTCCTCAAGCAAATGCGCTTTTATTCTAATCAAAATACAAGTTAGGGGTCATTTAATGCAAACATAAAAGTAATTACAACAAATAATCGTTCCACTTCAATCATAATAAGCACGGAGATTACATACTAGCACCTCACAAGTAGTGTTTAGATACTCACATCTCTCAAGTGTCATCAAAATAAATCTCATAAATGAAAACGGATAATATCTCTCACTACCTGTCATAGCAAATAGATTACCATAGGCTTGGGAAAGGATCGAAAACCTCCTCCACTAGGCGTAAGCACCTAAGATAAACTATCAAAGAGGGCTTTTAAATGGGTTATAACGTTAGGTGTAGGGAAAAGGAAAACACGGTTTTGTTGGATAAGGGATATTTTACTGGTGGCGAGTTAAAAATCTTGATCAATTACATGTACTATACAATGTTGCTAAGCCAAGACTAGACTCGATCTTAAGCTAGAAACGAAATAACAAAATAACAAAAACATAAAATAAACATAAAATAAAACGGGATGGTAGTCCGTATGTTTTTTCTATTTTTCTTTTTCTCATTTTTTTTGTATTTTTCTTGATTTTTTTTTTTTTTTTTTTTTTTTTTTTTTTTTTTTTTTTTTTTTTTTTTGCATACACTTTTACCCTACCATCCAAAATAATACATCATAGGGGCATTGCATCCCCCTTACACTTGAATTTTTACATAACTTTACAAATACTAATCTAATGACTCGAATTAAGATAATTGAAAAACTTGGAGTACTTTTTTAAAATATTTAGCACATATGGGGGTAATAAATGATGTTCTTCCCCATTACTCCATTACACTAGTACTTTACCCATGAGTCCCAATCGTCCCAAAACAATATGTACAAGGATATGACTCGACTTAGCAACCATGTATTCAATTAGATAATTAACTTGGGTTTAAACAAATGTTGTAACAATAATGCACTAAAAATGAGTGTATACAAGGTAGGCTAAGGCGATTTGGGTGTACATTTAAGTGGGGTGTAACAAATTCTTCCTTTAAGTAAAATGCTTAAAGGTCGAAACGAAAAGATAGGCTCTGAGGGGTGTACTAGGGGTATCGTGTACTAAAAATGAGTACAACGCAAAGGGTGTGGGAGAATTACTTGACCAATGTAGCCAATGTAATTATAACAAAAACACAGGTGTAAAACAATGGGTTAATCCTAATGCCTCTTATCATGTAGTAAATCTAACTACACGAATGTTGTCTCACTTGTGGCCTTGGAATGGTCCTAACGCAAGTTCTAGAATCTAAGTGCTACCGGTACACACATCATAGCATAAATGCTTTTCCTACCAATTCTAGGGGCGAACCTCACATATTTGGGGTGGAAAATTTTTTAGTGGTACGGTTTTTGTGCTAGTCATATAACTCCTATCCGTGAGACGCTCATTAAGATCAAAGTTTCACTCCTATATGTTGTAAAAAAATTTTAAATTTGGCACTAAAATTACCTTAACAGGTATTTCTCTCAGTTTTATTACACATCTACTATTAAACAAACAAAAATCAAGCGCAATTGTATTCTCTAAAATCGTACTTTTACCCCCCCCCCCCTTACACTTAAGATGAACATTGTCCCCAATGTTCAAATAACAAGATGTAAAAGAAAAAAAGTAAAAGAATGAAATCAAATACTCCCCTGATTCGTTCGGTGGATAATGAAATTACACGGTTAAATCTTCCTCCAAAGAGAATGTTGAAGCTCCATGACTAATGCATCGCCATAAGCTTGATTCCATAAACATCTCCTTGTCCAAAATAACCTGTTAAACCTGAGAAAACAAACACGAAAACCTGCATAACATCGGCGGGAAAAATCTATATATAAGGATATAATGCTTGTGGAATGATAATTTTGCAGATTCCTGGAGATTATAAGTTGCAGATTTTAATAAAAACTTTTTATGAAAACAAAACTTTCAAAAATTTCTGGAAATTAAATCTGACGCCGTCAGGTTATAACCCCTGACGCCGTCAGAAATGACCTGACAAAAATTTTCATTTTAAGTTTCCGGAAAATTTCTGGAAAAACCTTTACCTTACTTCCTGGAAATCCTGCAAAACATCATTATGACTCGATACAAGCATTTGACTCAAACAAATACTAATATGTATGTTCATTTATTATAATTACGATTCATGTTCATATGTGTTCTAATAAACCGATTTAGATTTCCCTTACACTTATCTTTTGCAAAATACCTTTATATGTAGTTAAGACGAAGTTAAAAACAAAATAAAGCATTTTCACAAATTAGTTTTGAACATGAATCAATAATGATAAAAATTAAACACACATACGGGAAATAAAATCAAACAAACAAATAAATAAACACACAAAGCAAATAAAACAAATAAAGCTTGGGTTGCCTCCCAAGAAGCGCTTTTCTTTATTAACGAGTCTTGTAGCTAGACTCAAAGTCACGTACATTACGTGACTCCATCATCGGTCACGGTTCCTAGGCCATCCTCCTTCCCGGTTTTATATTCCGGTCCTAATTTCAAACAATCCTTGTAGAAACCGAATATCCTTTCCATAACATAGTCTACTCCTTTACTTCTATCCTCATCATTCCTATAGTAGACCGCTTGCTTGAGCTCCTTCTCAACATTTGACAAGTGTTGGAATTGTTCTATCTTATATGGCATTTGGTAGCTTACTTCATCGGTCTCATCCTTAAATCTAACTATCCCTAAGGAAGGTTCATAAGTCATTCTAGAGACCTCAACAAATGGTTTTCCAAAAACCACTTGAGTCAAGGATGCATCGACTATTGGGCGGATATCTTCTACAATTACAAAGTCGGTGACATAGGTGAAGTTTCCTACATAAACCGGTAATCCCTTAACTCTTCCCGTGAAGTTACTCATCCAACCCTTGTCAGGGAACATCCTATACCCAAGTTGATTTTTCATTATCAAGTTGTAGTGGGCTCTAGTCATGATATTTATGGGCGATCTAAGGTCGATGTAAGCTTTCCACACATGCAAATGTCCGATGTTGCATGGTATGTTGAGATTAGAAGGGTCGCCTATTTCAATGATTGGTCTACCTAGGAAGTATGATGTCTCGGGGTCATCGAATAAGTTTGTATGATATGCGCGCTCTTCCTTAGTGGGTAGCCTATTGAAGTAGTCCTCATCATAATCTACTTCCTCAATCACACTTGTCCTAACTTCCTTATCAACCTCGACTTTCCTATCCTCATCCTTAGGTTCACTTTCTATCCTACCCTCATTCTTGTCACTTTCTTCCATGCTCCTATCGATTGGTCTAATAGTGACAACGTTGACGAAGTGGACATGTTTGGATGAAGAAGGGTCTTTGACTTGGGGTCCGCTATTTGTGTTCCTAGCGTCCTTATGTGGAGGTGATAGCACTTGGTTATTGAGGGCTTTCAACAAGTTGTCAATCTTATCGGTCATCTCGCTTTGTTTTTGTTTGAAATCGGCTTCAAACTTGGCTAAACGAGCTTCTTGAGATGCCATAAATTGGGACATCAATCCTTCAAAGTTATCGGTACTACCATTGCCGGAAGGATTGTTGTTGAAAGTACGGTTCGAGTTGGAACCGCTTGATTGGAAACGATTAGGTGGGTTGGAAGAATTGGTTTGTTGTGTGTTTTGGTTTTGTTTCCACCTAAGGTTCGGGTGATTTTTCCATGAGGGGTTGTATGTATCACCGTAATGGTTTGGCTCGGGTTTGAAAGTGTACCACTTGTCTCCCGCTTCGTCGGTACGCGAGGATGCGTAGTCCACAAAAGCTTGTTCGGGGAGTTCCATGCAATCACGAGTGTCGTGGGGACCACTACATAATTCACATGAAGAAGTGATTTTGTTCACTTGGCTTGAAGGTTTAGGAGCCTCGTAGGATTTCATGAGAAACTTGACTTGGTCTTCAAGTTCTATGATCCTACGGTCGGAAGTGCTTGAATTGTTCGAGGGCAAAGATATTGCCTTGACCGTTTTATTCAAATCACGGGGATCACTCCAACTTTCGTTGTCATAAAGAGCAAGATCCTCTAGGAGAGCCCATGATTGTTCCGCACTTAGATCACGTAGCTTACCACCGGCCGATTGGTCAATGGTTTGCCTCGTGGAGAGATTGATATGGTCATAGAAGATTTGGACTTGGAGCCAAAGTTCTATGCCATGGTGAGGGACTTTTTGGAGTAAGTCCTTGAATCGAGTCCATGCCTCGTAGAGAGTTTCGCCTTGACGTTGTTGGAACATCAAGATATCATTCCTTAGCTTGGTGGTTCTTCCCGGTGGGAAAAACTGAGCAAGAAAACGAGTGGTGAGATCATCCCAAGAGGTGATGGATCCTGCGGGTTGACGTTCTAGCCACTGACTAGCTTGGTCCCGCAAAGAGAATTGGAAGAGACGCAATCGGGTCGTCTCTCGAGTGGCAACATCAAGGTCTATAGAATCAACGATTTTAAGAAAGTCCTTGAGATGTTGATTAGGATCTTCAGAACGAAGTCCATGGAATGCGCATCCGCTTTGCACCAACCGGATGGTGTCGGATCGCAAGGGTGTGATATTGGCTCCTTGAGTGAGCTCAATGGTGTTTCGATAGCCATGGTGGCTAGGACGGGAATACTCTCCTAAAGTACGGGCTCTAGGAGGTGGTTGTGGTTGTTGTGGTGGTGGGTTGTTGTGGTTAAGGATATTACCATCTTCCATGATGTCGGACGGTAATGGTTACGAACAAAGACACGAAGAAAATAGATAGACTAAAGAAAATCTAGAAAAAGAAAATAAAAATCTCACTAGAAAGGAATCTAGTGAGTAGACCTAATAGAAATAAAAATTCAACCTAAACAATAACTATTCCCCGGCAGCGGCGCCAAAAACTTGATGCGTGGTTTTGCAACCTTACAACAGGTTTTACCTCTCGAGGGATCTCAAGAGGCTTACAACCCCACCAGGCAGTGTACCTGACCGATGTAGTATAGTGTAGTGGTAAGTACGGGGGATTGATCGTTCTCCACAGGGAATAGTGTTCGTTAGGTGTGAAAGGCTACTCTAATTAGGTCTAAGGGTTGAGGAAGATTCTTTTTTATGTTTTTATAATTTTATGAAAGCAAGTAAAATCTCGGTTTTGAAGGAGTGGGCGGAATTAGTTGCTAGTCAACTAACCCAAATAACTACAAATGCAATAAAATAAATAACTGAAAATAAAATGTGGTGAGAAACTTATGTGTAGAGAAATGTGTTTACTTAGATTTCCTTACTCCCTAACTATCTTTTACCGGTTAATTAGTGTGTATTAGTCGCGTGGATGACGGGTGTATTCCTTAATACCATTCGTGGGGTGGCGTACTTACTTCCCCAACTCTACAAGCTCCTACTTCACTCCTATGTCGAGCCGGCTAGGAAGCTCCTAACATGGGATCACTAGAATTCGCTTGTGCATTAAATACAACCATAAAAACCTTTAGTACGCGTTTGGTTCATGTTTCTTAAGACGTTCAAGCAAGTTACCGAATAGGAAGTTAGCCAGTTTTCTTAAGCCTAACATAGATAAACAATCATCCAATACAACTAATAACACACTAACAACCAATAATCAATAGCTAGGTTTCATTAGATCTAAGCAAACACAAGATAAATTTAGCCTAACATGTTAAACAAAAGACAAGAATAAGATAGAATCAAACAACACATAGACATATCGAATGATTAATTGATAACTTATCTTTCAATGAAACATGGAAGATCTCAAGGCAAAAAGCCCTGAAAAAGATGCTAAAATCGTCTTAGGGTTTTCTCCCAAAATTCCACACACTAAGCCCTATCTAATGACAAAAAAATTAGAAAACTATATATAGACTTTTGCATCTGACGGCGTCACCTTATGGATTGTGACGCCGTCACCTCGCCGCTTTTAGGGTTCTCGGATGACCATCTTGACACCGTCCCTCTTTAGCTCTTCCAAAATCCATTCTGGCTTATCAAGGCTTGACGCCGTCGAACCATGAACGTGACGCCGTCCCCTTATGATTTAAGCCGTGACGCCCTTGATCAAGTTAAAGCGTGACGCCGTCAGAATTCACATGCTATTTTCACTGGCCCGTCATGAGTAAATTTCACGTCCAACTTTTCTTGCCAAGGCATGACGCCGTCCAGAGTAAAGTCTGACGCCGTCAAGAGTAACTTTTAGCCGATTTTTGAGACTTTGCCGTTTTCTTCACTTTTATGCTCCAAAAACGTCCAAAATGCCTCCTTTTCCAGATTTCTCCTCAAAAGTACCTAAAATGACAAAAGGAACGATTTAGGGTAATATTTGATCAAATAAATACGATTTAAGGCTTAAATGACCCCTTAAAAGCGGTACACTTTTCGCTTCATCAGAGTGTATTGCTAGGCGAGTATAACATCTCTTATAGACCACGAACTGCGGTTAAGGGGCAAATACTAGCAGACTTCATCATCGAAAAACCAGACACCGATGCTGCACCTCCACAGAGCGAGGTAGAACTACAAGAACCATGGGTCCTGTTCACGGATGGATCTTCATGCGTGGATGGGTCGGGCGCAGGCCTTATCCTCACCAATCCAGAAGGAATGGAATTCACTTACGCACTGCGCTTTGAATTCACAGCTACGAATAATGAGGCAGAGTATGAAGCCCTAATTGCTGGATTACGCATTGCAACTCGAATGGGTGTACGCAACCTAGAAGCAAATGTGGATTCCCGATTGGTAGCCAACCATGTGTTGGGCGAATATGTGGCTAAAGAGGATAACATGGTTCAATACCTCGACAAGACCAAGTCACTAATCCAAGGTTTTGACAGGTTTACCATTAAACAAGTTCCTATAGGGGAAAACAAAAAAGCGGATGCGCTAAGCAAGATCGCATCTACAAGCTTTGCGCACCTGTCAAAACAAGTGTTGGTGGAGATCCTAAAAAATAAATCCATCTCGGAGATGGAGATATCCACGGTAATAGAGGAGCAGAATCCTACGTGGATGACCCCTATTGTCGAATTTATAAGCAAAGGCATATTGCCCCATGAGCAGAAGGACGCTCGACGGATACGGCGCACAGCGCAGAGGTTTGAACTTCGAGATGGTATCCTATATCGGCGCTCATTTCTACAACCATGGCTTCGGTGCGTTGGACCTCTTCAGGCAGATTACGTACTCCGAGAGATCCACGCCGGTTCATGCAGTATGCATTCAGGACCACGGTCCGTCGTAGCACGAGCCTTGCGGTCAGGATACTACTGGCCCACTATGCATCGTGATGCGCGTGATGTGATAAAGAAATGTAGCGACTGCCAAGTTCATAGACCCATCCCGCGCAGACCACAACAAGAGCTAATGCCTATCACTTCTCCATGGCCATTCTATAAGTGGGGTATCGACATCGCGGGTCCCTTCCCTGTTGCAGCAGGAGGACTGAAATTTCTTATTGTGGCTATAGACTACTTCACTAAGTGGATTTAGGCAAAAGCAGTGGCGACAATCACAGGTAATCAAGTAAAACGATTCGTTTGGGAAAATATTGTATGCCGATTTGGATTACCTGGGGAAATCATTTCGGACAACGGAAAACAATTCCGCGATAACCCGTTCAAAGACTGGTGCGCAGAACTAAATATTACACAACACTTCGCGTCGGTTAAACACCCACAAACCAATGGTTTGGTTGAGCTCGCAAATCATAGTCTGGGCGAAGGAATTAAAGCGCGCCTGGACAAACACAAAGGAAGATGGGTGGATGAATTGTCCCATGTCTTATGGGCGCACCGCACGACAATCAAAGTTAGCAATTGAGACACTCCCTTTTCTCTTGTCTATGGGACAGAAGCTGTCATACCAGCTAAAATTGGGATGCCAACTATTCGTACCGCGGAAGTTAATTTCGCAACCAATGACGACGAACGACGTATAGACTTGGACCTATTGGAAGAAAGGCGTGAACGCGCAGCTATACGTGAGGCAAAAGCCAAGTCAAAAATGAAGGGATACTACGATGCTAAAGTTCGAAGCACCTCATTCAGACCAGGCGACTTTGTATATCGCGCTAATGATGTGAGCCACGCAGAAGATACAGGTAAACTTGGACCAAAGTGGGAAGGACCCTATGAGGTCGTTGAAGCACTAGGAAAAGGCGCGTACAAGCTGCGAGACATGGATGGCCGTGAGCTACAACGCACATGGAATATTTGCAATCTCAAAAGATGCTATCTTTAGGAAAGGTTACGACCCCGCCCACGGACACTTCTGCACTTTAGTAAGTGCTCAATAAATATCCGTGTATTTACATTTTTGTTTCATCTAGACAAATGTCTTTCTTTTTCCAAAAACTTGCAAGTATTAATTAAATGTCGCGGTTTCTAGCTAACTCCGCGACACACTTTACTTTGTTGTTTACATATTATTTATGTCTCAATATTGTTGTTATATTACCTTTTGCCTACATGGTGTGCATGCACTTATTAAAACCCACGATGGTAAAGGATGAGTAAACCTACTAAATAACTCGTTGAGTAAGAGGGTTGCAAACCCATCAACATCGGATCACGCGTCCTTGTTAAACACCTTACTCTCAAGACGTTGGAGTAAGTTCATTGTACATCCCACGATGGATACACAACAATGCACACTGTGCGCATTTAACAAATTAGGAGTTAAGACTCTTAACCCCTTGATATGGTATTCGCAGTACGCTGCATATCAACCGATACACTTGTGAATTTCATATATATTCGCGCTTGACAATAAGTCATGAATTTCATACACGATTATGTTATAAGTGATTATAGATTCCTGTAATCTTTTTTAAGTACGTTTATATAACGGTTTGATTCTTAGACATAACATAGACGTCTTGTACGCAAAGACAGATAACTAAGTACAAACATCATAACCACAATCACATACAATATGCGTACAATCGCACTTTCAAAATATCATTTTATTATGGACTACGAGTTCATACAAAGCATAGATTTAACATGCACATGTGCAACAAAAATGTTAACCTATTACAAAACATCACCAAGTCAAAACAATCTAAAGACTGTGAGAGGGTCTAAGCTCTGAACTGCTAACATGGGACGCAGCACTCCCAGCTTCCTCAAGCTTCTTCAGGAGATCATGATCCTTGGGCGACACTACCGGTACACTAACAGGTACTCCATCAGATCTTGGAATATGTGCAGCGCCAATACCACAAAGGATGGCCTTTCCCTTCACACCCTGCTTCTTCGCAAGCCTCATGGCATGGGCCTCTAAGGATTCCTTCAGCGGGATTTCCTTTTCGAGGGAAAAAGGATTTAAGATGTTGCGAGGACGAGCAAAGATAGGTACCTGCAGCTGCGACACATCTGGCTTAAGAAAGTAATCAGGTTGTGCCTCTGCGTCCTCTGCTGCGTGCCTAGCCAAGGTTAACCCCTCCATAATAACACCTATGGGGTAATCTTGATCGCGCTCCAGTTGAGCAATGTGAGGAAGATCTAACAGCTTCATCTTCTCCATAGCAGCGACAAGCTCATCATAGGCATCAGCATTATAACCTGGTACTTGTGCAGCAGGCACTGTCAATAACTTGCTCTCGGAAAGCTCCTCTATAGCCCGCGCCTTGCCACGTGCCAGCGCACGCTCAACAACATCCCCAAATGCCTCCCTCACCTCTTGAGACTCCAGAGTACTCAAAGCAGCAAGGCGCAAACCATGGCTGATAAGCCACCTGCGCTCAACAATTGAAGATACTAGGTGTGGGTACAGCTCTTCATCATATTCAATACTGAGATTGCGCATCTTAACTTCCTGCTTCTCCAGCGCCCCCTCCACAGCCTTACAAAAGTCATCCAATCTAGAAAAGTGAGCGCTCTTGTTAAGCTCCATGTACTTCAAGACCCAAAGACAAGTGGCCTTGTAATCTGTTAATCCAGCACGCTCTTGGCTCACTTGGGCAAATAATGACATCTTCTCTTCAGCAAGCTTCCGGGCATACGCATCTGTTGCCTTTACCTCAGCCTGAGCATTAGCCAACTGCGCCTTCAGAAGCGCAATCTCCTCATCTTTTTGCGCACAGCGGCTACCTTCACCAGCATACCTTGATTGTAGCTTTGCAACTAAGGAGGCCTGGTGCGCAGCGGCCAAACCTAGCTCCTTTATCAGATAGTCCGTTGGCACATCCTCAAATGCCTTCGGCTCAGTCTCTTGTCTCTTCTGCGCAAGATCATCAGTATGTGCGGGACTCGCCTTGGGTGGCGAATTCCCAACACGCGCAGCATCATCATCAGCAGCTTCAACACTGCACGCAAATAACAAAGCTACTTTATAGTATCAACGCGGAATAAAGAACTGAAGATCTAAAGATACAAGTCTCATTACTTACTTGGGGGGAGGAGTTTTAGTTGGCGACGCATCCTCTTCTGATGATGATTGCCCGCCAGAGATAACATGGCGCCTTCTTTTAGATGTACCCGCGCCATCATCACCAGAAGTTTTCTTGCGCTTCACCCCTTGGCTAGCCTCCTCGGGCCCACTTTCAGCCATGGCAATCCCCACACTCTCTGACGAGTCTGTGTGCGATGGCTCTACCACAGGAGTTGGAAAACTGCGAATAGGAATCGCCTCTAAAACAACTGGGGGGTCATCCTCTGGTTCCTCCTGTACGATCTCCATAGTGCGCCCCGCGGTAGCCTCCAGAACTGGCTCCTCACCTTCTCTTAAAGGGCGCACTCCTACGGTCACCTGTTTGGGTCTCGCCAAGCGCACCACGCTGAATAGATCCATCTCTGCGCAACAAACCACAAACAAACACAAAGAAGGTTACAAAAGCTACAATAGTGAAGAGCGCTTACACTACTGAGCGAAGGAGAAGAAAGGACAAGCACCCACCCCGGTTATTCTCATCCAAAAAGGTAGGCACCTCGTCAGGACCTCCGAAGTAGTTGCGACTAATGCCCATATGCACTAAAAACTCTTCTGGATAAGCGTTGATAGGGATGCGATTGGCATTAATCGTTTCCGCATCATCTGCGCTATACGTTCCGGGGATGGGGCGCTCATCCTTCGGTAATGACTCTTGGGTATAGAACTCAAAAACCCATGGAAAAAATGCATCATCAACCCAAAAGAATTTCTCCCTCCAATTCCTAAGTGCATCTAACTTTTCCGTATAGCACTGCAGTCGCCCTGCGCGCTTGGAAAAGGACACCCACCTGTTTGACCACGACGAGTGATAAAACGCGCGGAACAGATGGATTGTGGGGTCAATCGCCAACAAGCGACAATTTACTTCAAAATTTGTTATTTTGGCTGCACCTATACAATGCAGTTGGAAAATATGGAGACGATAGTGGTTTAAAACATCGCACAATAATAGAGAAATGGGCACACGTTGGTTAGCGAATTCAAAGAAGCGTGTGTATACCCCTACTTTCCCTTCAGGGAAGTTCGCTATGGACGCAGTCGTCACCGGAACCACCGGATGCAACGCGATCGGGATATAATAATCCGAGGTGAACTGACGAAGTTCGCCCTCGGATATATCGGATGTAAAGTCGGACAATTGAAAACCATGGTTAGAATTCAATGGATTCTGCAGCGCACGAACTATTACCTTAAGAGTTGTTGATTTCTTGTTCGCTGTTTAGAGGTTTTAACAATGGTGGCAATGGACGTTTTTACTGTGATAGCCACAGTGAAATGGAGATAACACTTTATATAGGGTTACATGCTCTCATGGATGATTGACATGTTTAACCCACTTGCTCTAATCGTGTGGCTGGGAGATCAGGAGGTGAAACACTTTTTCACCCATCCCTCACAATTTACGAGTGATATTCGGATTTACTTGGACTAGATTCATCGTATTGTTTTTTAGGCGGGAAACACTTGAAACTTCCCCACTACGCATTATGGAATATTTTTCCGCTACAGTTGTTAGTCTAGCATCCGCAGTTTCACCTTGCGCATACTAGACTGGGGGGACATGATGACGTATAGTCCGCATTCGGGTCACGAACCCGACCAATACTCAAGCCCATCACGAGTGGGCTATCACGATTAAGATTTGGGCTTACAACGGCCCAAATCCGAAATCTATTATTGGCCTTGATATAGGATCTCTTATTTATGGGATAAGGATCAAAGGACCAAATAAGGCGGGATACGCCGAAGGGTAAGGAACACGAAACCAACAAGGATTTCGTGTGTATATATAGGGCATCTCGGCTCTCATTAAAGGTATCATATCATAACCCTAAATCTTCACAAAAACCCTAAAACTGATTACTTACTCTCACGCCGGAGGATAATCGTGGGAGACAATCCCACGATAAGCCTAACGGTGTTTTTTGTTCTCTTAGTGCGCAGGTCTCAAGCATTAAGATCCAATTGATACGGGAACAGGAATCCAAACAAGGAACGCCCAACTTTTGTATCAACAAGAAATTAGGAGAAAAGAGGTTCTGTAATGGGCTTTTTATCTTGCTAACCAAAAGTCCAAAATATACAACTACAAGGATAATTTGTGCTTACTCAAATATTGCAATTCATATAGACAGACGTATGTTATCATCATCATAAAGTGAGGCATATATATTGAATGAAAAATGTTTACATGGAAACCAAAATTTTCTATTTCGAAAACCCACACCATTAGGCTCGCTATACCAAAATTCCCTACTCACTTCAAAAGTGATATTCTGCAATAAAAAACAAACCATATTAGAAACTATGGTTCTGCATAAACTAAAGAAGTATATACATTAGATGTTATCTACAAACCGTGAATACAGGGTACTCTTTTAGGCCGGTTGTCAAGGGAGTGATGGTTTCACCATCTGGCCCCACTTCACGCGCAGAGGCTCTTGCCCATCACCTTGCTTCACCAAATATGCACATATCCCAAGTGAGAAATTGGTGATGGTTTCACCGAATCTTTTTACATTAAATCGGGACCCACTTTTTGATTAAAACGGATATATAACCGTTTGGGACTAAAAAAATAAAAAAATCATACCACCCCACGTTATTTCTTTTATAAATACCCACAAACATCTTTTTTAAACACAATCTCAAAAAACATATATCTCATTCCTTTTATTTTTCAAATGAATTCCGATATGATTATGTTCCGATATGATAGGTACATCAGATCGTCTCAAATGCATCAAAACCTTCGTGCCGATTTGGTCGAGCATTTGTCTCGTAATATTTAATTCCAGTTTATAATTTAGTATTTTTAATTTCTAAGTCTGTGTAATGTTTTTAAGTTATGAATAAAAGTTTTCTATTTTGTATGCATACGTTTTTGTATTTATATTTTTACGTTTACGTTTTTAATTGTGTAAGTTAAAATAAATAAATAAATAAATAAAAAATGGGAGTTATGGTGAAGATGTGGTTCTCTTGCCCTCTAAAAGGTGAAGAGTGGTGAAGGGAAGTGAGAGGAGAGAGAAAGCTGACGTGACGCTGATGTGTATGGTGAAGAATAGGTGACCTTGCCTACTAGCCTTAGAGTTTTGCACTTGGGTTCCCTAGAACAAGCTGTGACACATCGGCTTGAGAAACGTGCAACCCCATATAAAAATCCCTTGAAACTCTCCATGTCTTAGTAGCTCTCACTCGTTTTCCTAACAAGTCTCCCACAATTTCAACAAAATATATTCTCTTATCATATTACACATATACATACTTCATGTACTCACATTTCCGTAACCAAACAGTTATTCACATACTTCTACCACATATTTATAAAACTCTGTCATAATACATAAACTATTACAGTAATACTCCGTAGTTAAGAAGTCTTAACAAGTTTATGGAATTCTATACGAATATAATACTCCGTAAGTTTATAGACTTGTTCAAATATTAATTAAACAATCAGCACACTATAACCTTTATTAATATAACAAGTAAAGTAACTAACAAAAACCTTAGTTAACTAATTAGCCAACTATCCCAAGTCGACTCCTTTTCCGCTTCTTCAACAAAGTTTAATATAAGGTTATTATGATCAGTCGGTTAGAAACTGTATCTTTGGGCAAATTTATCATCAAAACCGTTAACGGTATCATATGAAATATTTTGGAAACATATCTTAACTATATATAAAGGATGAATGGTCAACACTTAGTCAATGGTGAAAAACTGAAATTAATATAATCCTCATTTTACCCTTGTCCATACAATCCTATTTACTTCACTTCACTTTATGTTACCAAAAACACACACACACACACATAAAACACTTTCTCTCAAAAGAAGCAGTCTCCAATAACCACCACACCACCCGACGCCGCCTCCATCCGACAGAACCACCACTTGACTCCACCACCATCCGACGCCACCTCCATCCGACAGCACCACCACTCAAGCTTTGAGGTATTTTATATAGTTTATTTTATAGATCGATATGTATTTTTGGTAGATCTAGAGTTTTATATCGATCTATATATATTTTTTAAAGATCGATATGTTTTTTTGGTATATTATAGTTTTTATTGATTTTATTTATAGATCCATATGTTTTTTTTTCAGATTAGTCGCTCGAAATCTTTCTCCCTTGCCGGAAATTTTTTTTGCCTCGCCAGAAACACTTCTGCCGCCCCGGAATTTGTAGATATATCTATTTTTATTTTCAGATCTAAGTTTAATAACATTTTTTACAAAAGTGTTTTTTAGATTATTTATTTTTGCCGGAATCTACTGTTGCGCCGCCGGTATTTCCGCCGCTGCCGCTGTCGTCGCTGATGTTGTGGCCGGAATCATATTTTGAGGTTTGTTTTTTAATTGTTGCCTGACATATATGTTTTTGACTAATTTGTTTATTAGTGATTAGTGAAACTGTCTTCATGGGTTTAGATTTATGTATTATGGTCTTAGAAATATTTTTTTGATTTCGTAGGCGACTTGGTTGGACACGAAGTGACAGTCGTATCTCAAGATTAAGGTGAGTGCAATATTTTAGTAAAACCGTTTACAAAGACAAAACGGGATTTTCGAGGAAAGAACTTGTATTTTGATTGATCATAGTAGCTCTTTATTATCTACTTGTTTTAGTTATTGACTCGTGCTTAATTTTTGTGGTTTATCTATGTGGTTAGCTTATTTGGATTGTATCTTATATATAATTATTTTGTGGTTTGATTATTTTAGCTTCTTGTATTTTTTTCTTATATTTTGACGAAGTTTCAGATCTTTTGTCATTAGAAGTGATCCGGTGCTCGAAGTTGAGATTAATGGCTCGTTCCATGGTTTAAAAAAACGTTGTGAGGCGGCGCCTCGAGGCGCGCCTTGAGGCGAATCGGCCGGAAAACGAGTATGAGGCGGCGCCTCTGGTGGTTGACTTGGAACGTACGCCCCGATTGGGTGAGGCGGTGTTGAGGCGGCGAGGCGGGTACGAGGCGGATTATTCGTTTTTTTTGGGCGGGCCACTTGAGTTGGAGGGAAAAATGGAGCCATATAGCGCCGGATTCGTGATTTCCGGCGACAAATTCCGGCGGCGGCGGTGTAACTTCTGGCTGAAACCCTAGGAGGAAGAGAGGAGAGAGGGAAGAAAGATATAAAGGCTGGAACTTTCTTTTACTCTTTTAGGGTTTTAATAAGTTTAAACTTTTTAACTTTTAACCCCTCTATTTTTTATTATTTTATATTTAGTCTTAAAAAGTTTAAAATAAGTTTGTGTATTTAAAAATTTGACCCCTCTATCTTTAATAGTTTACATTTAAGTCTTAAACTTATATATAAAAAATATAAAAGTTTATAAAGTATGTATATAAAATATATAAATACCTATTAAAACTTATATATATATAATTTCTATATATTTTTTTAATTCCGCCTCGACCTTACGCCTCGGTCCGCCTCGAGGCTTATGCCTCTTGAGGCGGAGAGAAAACGCCTCGAAACTCGTTTCCGTACTTTTAAACCTTGGCTCGTTCATAATGCTCTCAGCTATACATTTGAAACAAATAGATTCATGATTCATAGAAACACAAGATCCAAGTGACAGAATCAAAAATCATGTTGATCGTTCACGTCTTTGTAAACCACTGGCCTATCATTTCACCAAAGTTGTTGGATGCTATTTTCTAATCTAATGGCCATGTTGTCCAATTCTAACTAAGAAAGATGGTCGAGTATTAACTCTTAATGACTGAAAACTCTTTAGCAACTTCATTTATGTATATGTTATGCATTGAGTGTGTTCATTCTCTCCTTTTTAAATCGTCATGCTATAAGGCATTTTTTTTTTTTTTAAATTATTCATTTTAACTACTAAAAAAAGAAAAAGAAAACCAACTGTTTGTTCCCCCTCGAATAGGGTGAAATTAATTTCTACAAACAAACTCTGTCTCTTCCCAATGACTCCTCTAATCCTCTTCCTCTCTCTTTTTCATATTTAGGGGTTGTTTGGTTTGTTGCTAGGAATCACAATGACTATAGGAATTGGTATGGGGTAGAATGACAATGAGTATGATGATATCTATTAAATTGTTTGGTTGAATGTATGTTTCATTTCCACCACTTGGCCCTTATCATCCTCTTTCTTTTTTTTCTTTCACTGCAAAACATAATAATCTTTCTTTTTTCTTTTTCTCTTTCACTGCAAATCATCTTTCTTTTTTTCTTTCATTTCCACAACCATTTATAGATAACAAGTCAACACCATCATCATCAACATCGCTGCCATCATCATCAACACCATCATCATCACCATCGCCATCATCAACACCATCATCATCACCATCATCATCAACACCATCATCATCAACATCATCATCAACACCATCATCATCACCTACAAACAGATCCGTCCACCTTATCTTTACGTCATCATCAACACCATCATCATCACCATCGCTGCCACCTCACGCTTCCATCACCACAACCACCACAAGGTTCGGTCTCAGCCGTTGGATCATCTTCCACCACAAGGTTCAAACGGAGTATGTTTTTCCGGTGAGGGAGAAGCCGTTAGCTAGTTCTAGATTTGCCGGTCAACGTAAGTTCACCGCCAAGTTTCCGGTGAGATGGACACTGATAGAGTAAAGGAATGTATTTTCGTAAGTGAATTAATGCTATAACTTTTCTGCTAGAGTTTTGTCAATGTTTTGAAACATCGAATTCAGAGTTTGAACAAGATGATTAGAACTGATTTAGAAAAGGAGGCTCTCCCCCCACCTATCAATCTATGGGTATCCTTTCATAGTTTCATTCCCAACTTGCTAACCAAACAATTGCAATGGTTATCATTGTCATTGATTGATTCCGATAGGAGGATACCAAACACACCATAAGTCTTAATACTCCACATATAAAGAATGTACTGTATAAATTGTATCAAATAAATGACTCTTTGTTTACATTGAGTGTTGTGAACAAGTTGATGTTTGATCTCCTCAAGGGCCTACTTATCAACTCAAATGTCACTTCAAATGATACTTTGAAGGTTAATTTATAAGTGTTTACTAATCTTGTTTCATATTTATGTCATTAATAATATGTGCAAGTGTTTTTTTCTTGCATAAAACAAACTATAGTTTTCCAGCAGTCTCATTTTTATACATTTTGTAAGCAAAATCCTTTTAAAAGATGACTTTTGAAAATACTAATTCTGAAGTTACAAGATGAATTAAAGGGACACAAACCCAACTTATAATAACTTGAGTAAACTACACCAATGGTCCTTGTGGTTTGCGTTGACTGGCGGATTTGGTCCTTTGACCAAAAAACTTGCGCCGGTGGTCCTTAAGTCAGAAACGTTAGGCGCCGTTAGTCCCTCAGTCCAAGTGGCCCCACAATTAGACACTAACGTCTGTTATCTATTGCATTTAAAGGGGCAAATTCGTCCATTCAGGTTGAAACTTCTTTTTTACACAAATCTGCTTCCAATATTCACAACTCATAAACAAATCTGCTTCCAATCAATCACAAGTAAACAAACACAAATCTGAGAAACACAAATCTTTAGAACAAAACACAAGAAGCTTAATAAAAAAATTTAACACCATGATAATCGCCATTTTTAGCCGTAAATTTATTAGAATCTGATGACAAAGTTAACACCACTAATAAACAAATAACACCAGCAGATTCCGGCAACACCAGCAGATTCCTATCAGTCTTTTCTTGCTTCATAACTGGTTCATGCTGGTCTTGATCAATACTACCATTCTCACTCACCTCATCTATGTCTCTTAAAAGTACATCATTTAAATCCAATTCAAACGGGTTAGTCGAGTTAACCAGAATTCGTTTACCATTCTCACCCAACCCACCACCACCACCGACCCCCAAAACTTAAACTATTTAAAAGAGGCAACTGTATATAGATAAAAAATTTACATCAGTGCATCAAAAAAGAAGGCTAAAAAACCTAACATGACTCAAACAAAAGAACAAAAAAATAAAATAATAAGTAAGTAAATCGAGGCAAAACTTAAACTACAAACAATACTTCTCAAAATAAACCAAAAGCAGCACCATCATCTTCCATCACCACCGGCGTCGTGTAAATGCCCAAAGCACCATCTCTTCGTCACCAAACAACAACATACCCAAAGCACATATTTAAGTCGGTTGAGGCTCCACAACCCAACATTTAAACAACTCTGATAATCTAAGTAGTTAAGGACAAAAATTTTGGTGTTTCGGTCAAGGACCGAGATACGAAATTTTTGGTATTTCGGTGGTATTTCGGTGGTATTTCGGTAATTTTAAATATTAATATTTTATATATTTTATATAATATATCTATAGTTTTTTAATATATAGAAGTTTGCATATAATATTTTATGTATTTTATATAATATATCTATATTAAAAAGTTTGTTTTATTATGTTTGGCCCAAAAAAGTAAAAAAAAAAAAAAAAAAACAAAACAAAAACCGGTATACCACTGAAATTTCGGTCAAAAAAGTCAAAATTTTGGTCAATTTCGGTCAATATCGCCGATAATTTCGGTTTGACTTTTTTTGAAATTTCGGTCAACTGGTATTTCGGTGGACCTCCGAAATCCGAAATACCAGTGGTATTTCGGCGAAATTGACTACACAGCTGATAATCCATATGATCGTTTTAGGAAACAGAGCCAAAAACCTTCACCTATTGTGATAAAAAGAATAGGTCGTCCCAAGGTAAAACCCAAATCAAAAGAATCAGATAAACCCACAACTCCCCACCCGCAGCCCCAACTAAACCCATCCGCAACCCATCTGTTGACTTTGGAGCTTTGTTGATTTTTTTTCAAGTGGGTTTAATCTTCATTTTTCTTGTCTGAAACTCATTAACCAATACCCGCCCTAATTTTAGAGCTTTGTTGATTTTGATTTCTGGGTTTTGGATCGAGTGGTTTATGTGAGTTGAGAGGATAAGAGAGATAAATCTGGGTTTTGGATCGAGTGGTTTATGTGATTTTGGGGTACGATTTTTTTGATGCTTGAACAGATTTGGATTTTGTGGTGGATCTGTTGGTTTATCATCTTTTGATGATTTTTTGGAGATGAGGCATGAGTTAAGTGTGGTTAGATCTAGGGGTGGAAACGAGCCGAGCCGAGCCCGAGCCTGCCAGAGCTCGAGCTCGGCTCGTTTATATTCTAGAAAGCTCGAGCTCGAGCTCGAGCTCGTTTCGAGCCTAATATTTGAGCTCGAGCTCGGCTCGTGAAAATTTTCACAAGCTCGAGCTCGAGCTCGGGCTCGACTAATTTGTATGATTTTTAAAGAAAACAAAGTTAAAATGGAGCTCGGCTCGTTAATTACATAAGGCTCGAGCTCGTTTACTACTTTTAAGCTCGTTTATACGTATAGACAATATATATACGTATATATTTCTAGGGCTCGTTTAGGCTCGCGAGCCTATTCGAGATTTTTTTATAGAGCTCGACCTCGAGCTCTGATGAAGCGAAAAGTGTACCGCTTTTCCGGGGTCATTTAAGCCCTAAATCGTATTTATTTGATCAAATATTGCCCTAAATCGTTCCTTTTGTCATTTTAGGTACTTTGGAGATGAAATTTGGAAAAGGAAGCATTTTGGACGTTTTTGGAGCATAAAAGTGAAGAAAACGACAAAGTCTCTAAATCTGTTGGAATAGTACCTGTGACGGCGTCAAGCCCCAATGTGACGCCGTCAATCCTTGATACGCCAGAGAGGATTTTGGAAGATTAAAGGGGGACGGCGTCAAGAAGGCCATCAAGAAACCCTAACCGCGGCGAAGTGACGGCGTCAGGACTCAACCTGACGACGTCAGAAGCCATTGAGTGACGACCTCAGAATGACAACTTGCACAAGAAGAAACCCTAGTAAAACCGTCACATGCTGATCAAGACAATCACAACTTACGCGCGGAGTAGCTGTCACTGTTTTGGCCATAAAATCTTCATACGAACTCGGATTTGGGTGATTCAAAAGGCCACGCGAAGAGGACGAAAAGATCTACAATTTGGTGAAAATGGGAAGTTGACGCCGTCACTTGTACGAGCTGACGCCGTCAAGCCTTGCCGACAGAAATATTGCCTATAAATACAACATCATAACTTCACTTTTTGTAAGCCCTAAACCCTAAGTCCGATTCTAGGGTTTAGGTAGGTGTTTTTCCTGCAACTTAGAAGGTCTTAATCACTCCATAAACATCTTGTAATGGTGTGTTGATTCTATCTTAATTATGTCTTCCATTATTATTGTTGCTTGTTCTTCATTGATTATGTTTTACTAAATCACCTAGTGTTTACCTATGATTGTGTGAAACTTGTGTATAACTAATTAGATCTTATTGATTTCTTGTTGATGTGTGTGTCCATCTCCATCAATTAGGGCGTGACAACTTCAATAGATCTAATTGGTTTAGCTTATAATTCTTGTTTCCTATTGTCTCTTGTATGATTGGATGATATCGATGTTAGGCTTAAGAAAACTGGCTAACCTCCTATACGGTAACTTGCTTGAACGTCTTAAGAAACATGAACCAAGGTGTACTAAGGTTAATTGGTTGTATTTAATGCATAAGCGAATTCTAGTGATCCCATGTTAGGAGCTTCTTAGCCGGCTCGACATAGGAGTGAAGTAGGAGCTTATAGAGTTGGGGAAGATCGTACACACCCCCACAATTGGTATTAAGGAATACAACCCGTCAATTAAAACAAGGTGTGACAATTCAATAGGTAGAATTGGATAGCTAGCAAGGAGTAACATATCATAGGTAGACATGCTTCACTTCCCTTGTAGAACCCTAGTTTACTTTCCTGCACATTAGTTTAATTAGTAGCTTTTGGGTTAGTTGATTAGCAACTAATTCCGCCCACTCCTTCAAACCAGAGATTTTACTTGTTTTTCATAAAATATAAAAATACAAAAAGAATCATCCCTCACCTCTAGACCTAGTAGATAAATTTCAATCCTAACGAACACTATTCTTTGAGTTGAACGATCAATCCCCCGGTACTTGCCACTTCACTATACTACATCGGTCAGGTACACTGCCTGGTGGGGATTGCAAGCTTCTCGAGATCCCTCGAGAGGTAAAACCTGTTGTAAGGTCGCAAAACCACGCATCAAGTTTTTGGCGCCGCTGCCGGGGAATAGTTATTGCTTAGGTTGAAATTTTATTTTTATTAGGTCTACTCACAAGATTCCTATCAAGTGAGATATTTTCTTTTTATTTTGTAGCTTTCTCGTAGTCTATCTTTTCTTTGTGATTTTGTTTGTAATTTGCTTCAAATGGACTTTTCACTTAGATTTCTAAGATTGCAAGATATGGTTGAGTGGCTAGAACACCAAGAAGTTCAAAATACCTCATTTAGAGACACTTATGAATCATATGAGCCTTCACCTAGGATAGATTCTTATGAACAACCTCCATGTTTAGGATCTTGTTTTAGTGAGGCTAATAGGAAAAGCGACCTAGTTTGCCAAGGAATTGTGGATAGAGCCGTATCAATAAATCATAAGTTGGATGAAGCACTAGGTTTGTTATTATCACTACCTAAGAAAACAATTGACGAGGATATAGGTGATCTTGACACGTGGAATAATGAGGTAAACACCATAAGCCCACAAAATACTCAACCATCATTTGAGGCACCCACACCGCCCGTGACTTACCCGGAAGAAGTAGAAGAGACTTTAGGAATCCCGATGGAGGTAGAACCCTTGGACCAAGCACAACTAGAGGATATAGGTTTGAACACTTTTAGTGATGACCTTACTCTTAGTTCTAGGGAATTTCCTAGTGTTGATGAGCCGGAACCTCAACCGTTACACAACTTTTCATCCTTAGATTTACATCTAGGAGACAAAAGAGGAACCGACCCACCCATAAACCAATATTATCCGGGTAGTTTTAGGATGAAGGAAGCCATTCACTCACCCCCTTCACCTCACGTGGCATATTTCCACCCTAAGGGTGTGTATCGCTACTTCCACCCGCACTTAATCCTAAGTGTAGGGAAAACCTCCCCTATTTCCGTTAAATAAGGGTAGAGTCAGGCTCGTGACTCGAACAAAAACAAGCGCTTCTTGGGAGGCAACCCAAGCTTTATTTGTTTGTTTGTTTGTTTGTTTGATTTTATTTGTTTCCGTATGCAAGTTTAATTGTTATTGTTTGTGCTCATGTTTCAAAGTAAATTGTGAAAATGCTTTATTTTGTTTTTAACTTCGTCTTAACTACATATAAAGGTATTTTGCAAAAGATAAGTGTAAGGGAATCCAAATTTGTTTACAAGAACAAGATTGAACATGAATCACAACAATATTAAATGAGCATGCATACTAGTAATTGTTAGAGTCAAACGCTTGTATCGAGTCATAATGAATATTTTGCAGTATTTCCAGGAAGTGAGGCATAAGTTTTTCCAGAAATTTTCCGGAAACTAACCATAAAATTTCTGCAGGTCACTTCTGACGGCGTCAAGGTTAACACCTGACGGCGTCAAGTGTAAAATTCTGGAAATTTTGCAAGTTTTGTTTTTCTACCGGAGTCATAAAGTTTTTGTTAAATCTTTAGTTTTATAAACTCCAGGAAATTTGCAAATATTCATTCTACAAGCATTATATCTTTAATCGTTTTGTTTTTATTTCTAAGTCTGGAATTACATCTAGTTGTGAGTTTTCTTTGTTCAGGTTGATGCTTTGGGTTTTTTGTGTTTGTTTTCTCAGGTTTAACAGGTTATATTGGACAAGAAGATGATTTATATTTCGGAAGGGAAGCTTTCAACGTTCATTTTCTTGGAGGAGGATTTAACCATGTTACCGGATTATCCACATCGAATGAATCAGGGGAGTATTTGTTTTCATTCTTTTACCTTATTTACTTTTACATCCTTTGAATGAACATTGGGGACAATGTTCAGCTTAAGTGTAAGGGGAGGGTAAAGTACGATACCTTAGAGAATGCTATTACGCTTGATTTTTCGTTTGTTTAATGGTAGATGTGTAATAAAACTGAGAGAAATACCTGTTAAGGCAATTTTAGTGCCAAATTTAAAATTTTTTACAACATATAGGAGTGAAACTTTGGTCTTAATGAGCGTCTCACGTATAGGAGTTATATGACTAGCACAAAACCGTACCACTAAAAAATTTTCCACCCCCAAATATGTGAGGTTCGCCCCTAGAATTGGTAGGAAAAGCATTTATGCTATGATGTGTGTACCGGTAGCACTTAGATTCTAGAACTTGCGTTAGGACCATTCCGAGGCCACAAGTGAGACTACATTCGTGTAGTTAGATTTACTACATGATAAGAGGCATTAGGATTAACCCATTGTTTTACACATGTGTTTTTGTTATAATTACATTGGCTACATTGGTCAAGTAATTCTCCCACACCCTTTGCGTTGTACTCATTTTTAGTACACGATACCCCTAGTACACCCTCAGAGCCTATCTTTTCGTTTCTAACTTTAAGCATTTTACTTAAAGTAAGAATTTGTTTACACCCCACTTAAATGTACACCCAAATCGCCTTAGCCTACCTTGTATGCACTCATCTTTAGTGCATTATTGTGACAACATTTGTTTAAACCCTTAGTTAATTATCTAATTGATTACATGGTTGCTAAGTCGAGTCATATCCTTGTACATATTGTTTTGGGACGATTGGGACTCATGGGTAAAGTACTAGTGTAATGGAGTAATGGGGAAGAACAACATTATTACCCCCATATGTGCTAAATATTTTAAAAGTACTCCAAGTGTTTCGATTATCTTAATTCGAGTCATTAGAATAGTTAATTGTAAAGTTATGTAAAAGTTCAAGTGTAAGGGGGATACAACCCCCCTACGATGTATTATTTTGGATGGTAGGGCAAGAGTGTATGCAAAAAAAAAAAAAAAAAAAAAAAAAAAAAAAAAAAAAAAAAAAACGGACTACCATCCCGTTTCATTTTATGTTTATTTTATCTTTTTGTTATTCTTTTCATTAGCTTAAGTCGAGTCTAGTCTTGGCTTAGCAACGCCATATTGTACATGTAATTAATCAAGATCTTTAACTCGCCACCAGTAAAATATCATTTATCCAACAAAACCGTGTTTATCATATCCCTACACCTAACGTTATAACCCATTTAAAAGCCCTCTTTGATAGTTTATCTTAGGTGCTTACGCCTAGTGGAGGAGGTTTTTGATCCTTTCCCAAGCCTATGGTAATCTATTTGCTATGACAGGTAGTGAGAGATATTATTCATTTTCATTTATGAGATATACTTCTATGACACCTGAGAGATGTGAGTATCTAAACACTACTTGTGAGGTGCTAGTTTGTAATCTCCGTGCTTATTATGATTAAAGTGGAACGACTATTTGTTGTAATTACTTTTATATTAGCGTTAAATGACCCCTAACTTGTATTTTGATTAGAATAAAAGCGCATTTGCTTGAGGACAAGCAAATCTCAAGTGTAAGGGTATTTGATGAAGCGAAAAGTGTACCGCTTTTCGAGGGTCATTTAAGCCCTAAATCGTATTTATTTGATCAAATATTGCCCTAAATCGTTCCTTTTGTCATTTTAGGTACTTTGGAGATGAAATTTGGAAAAGGAAGCATTTTGGACGTTTTTGGAGCATAAAAGTGAAGAAAACGACAAAGTCTCTAAATCTGTTGGAATAGTACCTGTGACGGCGTCAAGCCCCAGTGTGACGCCGTCAATCCTTGATACGCCAGAGAGGATTTTGGAAGATTAAAGGGGGACGGCGTCAAGAAGGCCATCAAGAAACCCTAACCGCGGCGAAGTGACGGCGTCAGGACTCAACCTGACGACGTCAGAAGCCATTGAGTGACGACCTCAGAATGACAACTTGCACAAGAAGAAACCCTAGTAAAACCGTCACATGCTGATCAAGACAATCACAACTTACGCGCGGAGTAGCTGTCACTGTTTTGGCCATAAAATCTTCATACGAACTCGGATTTGGGTGATTCAAAAGGCCACGCGAAGAGGACGAAAAGATCTACAATTTGGTGAAAATGGGAAGTTGACGCCGTCACTTGTACGAGCTGACGCCGTCAAGCCTTGCCGACAGAAATATTGCCTATAAATACAACATCATAACTTCACTTTTTGTAAGCCCTAAACCCTAAGTCCAATTCTAGGGTTTAGGTAGGTGTTTTTCCTGCAACTTAGAAGGTCTTAATCACTCCGTAAACATCTTGTAATGGTGTGTTGATTCTATCTTAATTATGTCTTCCATTATTATTGTTGCTTGTTCTTCATTGATTATGTTTTACTAAATCACCTAGTGTTTACCTATGATTGTGTGAAACTTGTGTATAACTAATTAGATCTTATTGATTTCTTGTTGATGTGCGTGTCCATCTCCATCAATTAGGGCGTGACAACTTCAATAGATCTAATTGGTTTAGCATATAATTCTTGTTTCCTATTGTCTCTTGTATGATTGGATGATATCGATGTTAGGCTTAAGAAAACTGGCTAACCTCCTATACGGTAACTTGCTTGAACGTCTTAAGAAACATGAACCAAGGTGTACTAAGGTTAATTGGTTGTATTTAATGCATAAGCGAATTCTAGTGATCCCATGTTAGGAGCTTCTTAGCCGGCTCGACATAGGAGTGAAGTAGGAGCTTATAGAGTTGGGGAAGATCGTACACACCCCCACAATTGGTATTAAGGAATACAACCCGTCAATTAAAACAAGGTGTGACAATTCAATAGGTAGAATTGGATAGCTAGCAAGGAGTAACATATCATAGGTAGACATGCTTCACTTCCCTTGTAGAACCCTAGTTTACTTTCCTGCACATTAGTTTAATTAGTAGCTTTTGGGTTAGTTGATTAGCAACTAATTCCGCCCACTCCTTCAAACCAGAGATTTTACTTGCTTTTCATAAAATATAAAAATACAAAAAGAATCATCCCTCACCTCTAGACCTAGTAGATAAATTTCAATCCTAACGAACACTATTCTTTGAGTTGAACGATCAATCCCCCGGTACTTGCCACTTCACTATACTACATCGGTCAGGTACACTGCCTGGTGGGGATTGCAAGCTTCTCGAGATCCCTCGAGAGGTAAAACCTGTTGTAAGGTCGCAAAACCACGCATCAAGCTCGATTATTAAATGAGCCCAAACTTAGGCTAGAGCTCGGGCTCGAGCTCGTTTAGGCTCGGCTTGTTCGAGCTTTTTACCGATCCGATCCCGAGCTTTTCACGAGCGGCTCGGCTCGTTTCCACCCCTAGTTAGATCTACTGGATCTTGGACTTTGATGCTTGAACAGATTTTTTGGATTTAAAGAGATGTGAGGATTATATTTAATGTGGTTCTTATTATTATTATATTTAATCAGTAGTAGTGGGTGTAATATGAAATGACCAAAATGCCCCTTTAAGTCCAATAGATAACGGGCGTTATTATCCGTTTGTGGGGCCACTTGGACTGAGGGACTAACGGCGCCTAACGTTTCTGACTTAAGGACCACTGATGAGTGTCTAAATACTCATCATTTCTGTCACATTTTATCTGCAAAAACATTTAAAAACATGCAGATATGCTTCAAAATACTGAAAATATCATAAAATGTGTTTTTATGTGACTCAGGAATAAAAAGATTGAAAACAAGTGAAAAACGAACAAAGTTTGCATAATTGTCACTTTCAGTCCCTGGAGTTTCACAAATTGGCAGATTTAGTCCCTGAAGGTTTAAAATGAAAGAAAAGTCAACTTTAGTCCTTGGGATATCAAACATATTCACTTTTAATCCCTGGATGAAAGTTTTCTAAAAATGGCAACTTTTACCCCTCAAGTTTCAAAATTGGCAAAACTAGTCCTCGGGTATTTAAAAATTGGAATTTATCAAATATTACCCTTGTGCTATTTATAATTGGCAAAATAAACTTTTTTGATAACTTTGGAAAATTGTCTACTCAACCCTTCAAGAATTCAGCAATTACAACTTTGGTCCTTGTGATTTAAATACAAACCAAACCGGACCTAAACTAAAAATAAAAACCAATTATATCTAATCCCAACCCAACCCAAATAATAACCCAAGCCCACCAGCCCAATTCCCTTTTATTAATAAAACCCGATCCAACCCACTTCCTTTATTTAAACCCAGGGTCAAACTAAAGTTTGACCCGTCTTCTTCCCAACTTGCCGCCAAAACCCCATCACCCCTAGTTTTCTCTGCAATACCACCCCCCCTCTTATCCCACTTACCTAACAATACAAGGAGCATTTAAAGCTTCTTCTCCACCTCCCCAAAACGCATTAAATGCTAAAACCTGCTCGAATCCACTACCATAATTTTTGGCGCCAAAATCAGTTTGAGTGGCTCAGATCAATTGAAGATAATTCAAGGGTTCAGATGTGATCAAGGATGTCGGCTAAGGGTTTCCCACTTTATCTTTGTATATATAGATCAATGTAATAGGAAATAAAAGAGTAGTTAATTTTTATTTAAATCGTTTTTACTTAATTGTCTTTCTTTATTGTAATTTTCATTTCCAGTCATTAATATAAGTCATTTACAGTCATTTTGATCTCATTTTAATATATCTTGCATTAATTTTCAGTCACTTTATAATTTCAAGTTCTATTGTAATTCGTATTAAGTTTAATGTTATTTGGAAAAGCTTAATTGCTGTTCCTATAAGCTTACATAAGCTCTGAATAGCTTTTGATAAGCTTATATTAGTTTAATCCTGATCTAATTCAAGAAAGAAGAAAAAGTCAATGAAAGTCAACTGCTGAGGCAATAAGCTCTTATTTGGAGTATAAGCTAATTCAGGAAGCTTTTCTTGGGGTTTTCTAGCTTGTGTGAACAAGCTAGAGTGTTCTTGGTCCTTGTTCTCTGTTCCACTATCCATAGCAGTTGTAAGCATTTTGCTAAGTTTCACAAATTTTGCATTTTACTGTACTAATGCTTTTTAATAGCTTATTGTTGTTGATATGTGCTTATTGCTAGTTTCTTAACATATTTCATCTGTTGTATCAGTGGTTTATTAGCTTTTGTTCATTTTCACTAAAAAAACTCATAAAAGTCCAAAAATAGCATAATCTAGCATAGCTTATTATCTTGCTTATTTCTGTTCTAAAAGTTGCTTATTTTAGTTTACATAAGTTATTTAATCAATAAAAATCAGCAATCATAAGTTGAGTTATTTGTTTTCTTTGAAAATCCACAACAGACACCCTATAAAGGGTTGTTTGGTTTAACTCAGTCAAACAGGTCAAACCTCTTGTTACTGTAGATTTGCATCAAGGCCAACTTTGGTTAAGCTTATCTAAGTCAATATAATCTGTTTCTAAGATTTAACAAGTTCATTTGATTGGTTGTGTGTTTTTGAACCATCTGTGGGATTTTGAGAAGCTCAACTGCTCCAATAAGCCATATATAGTCACAAGCTTATTTGGCACTTTTTCTTTGCTTCTCTGAGTCATTTTAAGTCCATTTAGTTAGAACACAAAAGGTGGTTTGAAGCAATTTGGCCTGTGCTCTTCTGATCAACTCTGCACATAAGCAATCAGTATATACTGATTGCTGTAGCTGCTGATCTTTCCCCATTTGTGGCTTATTTAGATAAGCTCTTGCCTAGATTTTTGGTTTTCTGAATAGCCAGTAGTACTAGCTCAAGTTTGCCCCCATTAGATTGCATCTCAGAAGCTTATTGGACTGCTTAATTTGCCCTGCAAGTTTGCTATTTTCTGAGTTTTCTATCTTAATTGTGCAACTGATTTGGTGCTCAATTGCTTATTTTGTGGGATTATCTGTTTGATTTAAGTTGTTTTAAGCTTATATAAGTGTATTGAACATGTTCTGAGCATTTGGTGAACTTTTGTGCTTATTAGCTTATTTTTAGCTTATTTGCATATTGCTTATCTGCCCAAATCTGCTTATTGGGGTTAGATAACTTCTGTTTTTATTTTTCATAGCTTTTAAATATTAATTTAGACTTATCCTGAATTTTTCAGATTTTTCCTAAGTCATTTAATATTTTTAATCTTTTTAATTAGTTTCTATTAGTAATTAAACCATAATAAATAGAATAGTAATCAGAAAAATATAATTTTAATTTTCATAATTTTCTTTTATTAAATAGAATCCAGGAAAAATATAATTACATTTTTAGACCTTAAGAAAACCAAAAATAGTGATAGCTTCTATTTAATAGAATTTATCTTTTTAAATTTTAATTAAGTAATTTTCATTTTTATAATTTTCTTAGCTTCTTTTAACTTAATAATATTTATAGAAAAAGTTTTAGATTTTTTTTTTGTTCATTTAGTATTTTTTTATAAATTTAAATAGTTTAAAAAGTAATTAAATAATAAATAATTAATAATAAATAGAAATAAAGTGTAAAAAATATAATTTTAGTTTTTAAATAAGTTTTAAGTCATTTTACATTTTTAGGTTTTAAATTTCATATATTTCAGTTTTAGTCTCATTTTAGCTTTCCCGTTACGCGTTTGTAATTTAATTCGCGTTTAATTTTCTTGTGCATATTTGTTTATCATTTGTTATTTAAAATTATTAAAAAAGCAAAATCAATATCTAATCATCAGTCACTCTAATCCTAGCTTTTCACAGTTTGCCCATTCACACCTCGTTGGGAAACGATTCGGGTAATTACTTACCTGTCTTCACACTACACACGAACGTGAGTTTTTGCAAGTATCCTTTTTCACAAAGGGGTAATTTGTAATTATTCACGCGCATCCGCTGTCTGCATTTATTTAATAGTGCGTTCGGCACGGATCAAATTTTGGCGCCGCTGCCGGGGAGGTGTGCTGCGACAGTTGTGTAAGTTTTAGCGATTAGTGATTCGAGATCCTTCTTCCAGAAGTTCCTATTCCCCATAAACAATATAAAATACCAAAAATATTTTTCTTTTCTTTTCTATTATTATTATTATCATATAAAAATTTAAAACCCCAAAAACATTTTCCGTTTTCTTTAATAAATAAACAAACAATAAAATTAACCATCGAGAACCAAGACAGAGTACTACCTAACTGGGGGTACGACCATAATAAGTTCCCAAACCAAAGATTTAAAACTTGCCTTTGTATCACTTGCGAATATCGGCTCACCTTTGATTGATAAACAAACTATAACGGAGGTTTAAGGATAGTCTGACATTAAATTGTCGGACTGAAAGAAGCGGGTTTTTAAGGAGCATTAATTGCCCACCTTTGCTTCTCCGCCACTCTGTGCGTTTATCTTTTAGAGAGCTACCGTACGCTTATTGATTGCTGGTTTAAGTTCACTTGTGTTTTTTTTTCTCGATCTTGATTTTAATTGAAAATTTTGCTGAAAGTGCATGCGCACTCGTTCTTCTAGGTCATCAAGCCCTTTTCGTGAGCTTGGAAACATACCTCGAAGACGTCGTAGACGTTCTGCTCCATCAGTCGTACTCGAGATACGTACTGATCCCATAACCACTATCATCATGGCAGAAGACCGCCCTATGAATGAGCTTCTCCAAGCTCCCACCAATGGGTACGGAGATGCCATTGTTGTTCCAGCCATCGTGGCTGAGAATTTTGAGCTTAAGACTGGGTTGATAAACCTGGTAACCCAGCGGCAATTCTATGGTTTTGACAGGGACGATCCTCAAGATCACATTAGATGGTTCAATAAAATCACATCTACCATCAAATGCAAAAGTGTCCCTGAGGAATCAATAAAACTTCTTCTTTTCCCGTTTTCCATCGATGGGGCAGCCCGGATTTGGCTTGACAAACAACCCCCTCGATCGATAACAACATGGGAAGATTTGGTTCAGAAATTCGTGAATGAATTCTTTCCTCCTTCTAAAACCACGTATCTGAAAAATGAAATCATGAAATTCTCTCAACGGTTTGATGAACCATTTGGAGAGGCATGGGATCGTTTCAAAGAATTGCTCCGCAAATGTCCTCATCACGGTTTCACCGATTTGATGCAAATGGACACTTTCTACAATGGGTTAAACCCATCTGACCAAGATTCTCTTAATGCCTCAGCTGGAGGTAATTTTCTGAGCAAATCCACTAAGGAAGCCATTGCACTTATTGAAAATAAGTCAAAGGTCCGCACTGCACGAGCCAGACCATATAATTCCCAGGCTAGTGCTGGTCCTTCTACTTCATCCCCCGTGAGTCAGTCTAGTACTGATACTCAGCTTGCTGAACTCACGAAGGTTATTCAAGCTTTGGTTTTCTCCACACAAAAGAAAGAGTCCGCTCCGCAAACTTCTCACACTGCTGAAATAAAAAAGGTAGAAGTTTGTGTTACTTGTGGTGGTCCTCACGCTTACTATAATTGTACTGCTACCGATGGCAATGCATTTGAAGTCAAAGCTTTAGCCGGATCTTCCAATCAAGGAGGTGGCCAATACCATCCTCAAGTGGAAACAAATTACCGTGCTAGCAATCAGAATGGACCACCCGGATTTCCTCCTCCTAACAATCCAAATAGGATTAATCCTAATCAGCAAAGAGGGCAAAACACGCAGAATCAATATCATGCCCCGAACAATCAATACCCACCCCAAAGGAGTAATCAAGGGTATTCAGCTCCTAATTCCCAAAGACCTCTCTCGAGTGAACTTGATAGCTACATCAAGGTTAATGAGACCAATATGAAGGCAATGCAAAATCAAATCTCTAATTTGAAGAATGAATTTCAGTCCTCAATACACAAGCAAGGAACTGAGCTTTCAAACAAAATCGATCATTCTCAAAGCGAAGTTAAGAATATGTTTGCCAGTCTCATGGACCATCTCAATCCACCTTCTACTTCGGGAGGTCTCCCAAGTAACACTGTTGTCAACCCAAGGGGTGAACTCAAAGCTGTCACTACACGTAGTGGTAAAGCTCATGATGGACTCAAGGTGATAAAGGACCCGGTACTTCCCACTAACAATGGAAGTGCTAAATACGTCCAACCCTCGGTCATCCAAAATTCTACACCCACAATCGCTCCTCAACCGTCAAGAATAGATCCTACTCTATCACGATTTACGGTTAAAAGTTTGTCAACCAAACTTAGTGAGCAAAGAACAGCCAGATATTATTCCGAAATGCTCAATGCTGTTCCTGTCAGTGTGCTTGATGACGACAGTGATGATGACGAAGATACCACTTTCGTCAAAGCTATCACCACTAGGAGTGGTGCTGCTTATGAGGGGCCAGCTGGCCCTATTCCTCCTCCATTGTTTGAAATGGAAAAAGAGACGGAGGATACAACGGACAAAGTGCAAATTCCAATCCCACAAAGTACAGCACATGTCTATCCTCCGGTTGTCCCGAAAAATAAATCCAAACCAGGAGTTGTCTTTGAATCTGTTAAGACTCCTGAAGTCATTGCCCCTAAATCCAAACCTTACATTCCTTACCCATCGCGCTTAAATGAGCAAAAGATCCGTGAAAAGGCTAGTCAACAAATGGACAAATTCTTTCAAATATTTAAAGAATTACATTTTGACATAAGTTTTGCGGATGCTATCATTCTGATGCCCAAATTTGCATCAACAATCAAACACTTATTGAGCAACAAGGAAAAACTGATTGAAATGGCTAAAACTCCATTAAATGAGAACTGCTCAGCGGTTATCTTGAAAAAGCTTCCGGAGAAGCTTGGAGATCCTGGAAAGTTTCTACTACCTTGTGTATTTCCGGGAATGGTTGAATGCTATGCCTTGGCCGATCTTGGTGCAAGCATCAACCTGATGCCTCATTCAGTATGGAAGAAACTTTCTCTTCCGGCTCTTACTCCTACCTGCATGACTCTTGAGCTTGCAGATCGAACCATATCTCATCCATGTGGCATTGCCGAAGATGTGTTTGTGAAAGTAGGTAAGTTCCATTTTCCAGCTGACTTTGTGGTTGTTGAATTCGACGCAGATCAAAAGGTTCCTCTCATTCTTGGAAGAGGATTCCTAAAAACGGGCCATGCTCTTATTGATGTATTTAAGCATGAGATCACCTTGCGTGTGGATAAGGAAGCTGTTACCTTTAACCATGATCAAACATCGAAGTACTCCTCAAATTATGACTCTAAATCGGTTAACCGAATCGATGTCATTGATATTGCTTCAAAGGAGTACTCTCAAGAAAGTATTGGTTATTTTCATAATTCTGTGAGTGGTAATCCCACCACATCTTCTCTACCTTTCATTTTCGACTCTTCCCCTTCTCTCACTCCGTTTGAGGGAAGTGATTCCAATTTGGAAGAGATCGAGGCTTTTCTCAAGTGTGATTCATTTCTGGAAGGAATTGATAACGCTGAGATTGATCTGGAGGGAGATATTATTTCTTTTGAGAAATTGTTAAATCAGGACAATTCTCCTCCTCTCCCTCCCGTTGAACTTCATAAAAAGGAAATCAAGTCAGTTGAGAAAACTGATAAATTTTCGGAGATCAAGTTTAAGGACTTGCCTCCTCCACTTGAATATACAATTCTTGAGGAGGAAGTTCTTGTCTTAATTGCTATTCAGATCTCTCTTCTTCCCTTCACCTACCCGGTGATTTCCCCTATCTTTCACTCATTCGGGAGTGAGGATATTACCTTTGACCCCGGCATTTTCCATCTAACATTGGTTTAAATGCCGGATTTATCTCATCGGTGTGGAACTTTCTTATGCTCAATTGGTTATCCAAGCATCTTGAATGAAAGTTCGATAGAGATGGTTTCTTCCACTTACTTCCCCATGAACAAATGAATTCGGGGTCAAGTCAAGCTAGCGACTCGGTTAATAAAAACAGTAGCAAAATATGGGTTTTCACCCATGTCTCACCTAGTGTGGGGGAGATGCCCCACATGTTGTAAATATTTACAGTAAAAAAAAAATGTGTATATAAAATAATGGCTATTAGTATTTCCCTTTCACGTTCTAAGTGTTGGTTTAACAACCGGTACTTTGAATATTGAGGGCAATATTCAGTTCTAAGTGTGGGGGGGAATTCTAGCGAATTTGATCAAATGTACCATCTAGTACCCCCATTTTTGGCCAAAATTTTAAAATTTTTTCTCACTTAGAACGCAATAAATGGTTATCAGTCCGCCATGTCTAACCCACATAAGGATTGGCTAATCCGAGAGCAAACGGCTCTTGGTAAAGATGTCTCAAATCCGTTGATGGCTTGCAATTTGCCCAAAAATTGTATGGTATTCGACTCACCATATCTTTATAAGTGAAGAGTTGGCTAGCCCGCAAGGTTATGGCTTGTGGTAAAGGCAGTGAAAAACCATGATTGGTAATCAGCTCACCAAAGATAATAGTTGTAATTTATCTAAGAGTTGGCTAGTCCAGAAGCAAACGGCTTTTGGTAAAGATAAATCAAAATCGTTGACAGCTGATGGTTTGCTCAAAATCATTTGGTTATCATTGTACCAAAGTATCACATACTAAAACATTGGCTACTCCAGAAGTAATGGCTTTTGGTAAAGAGAAAAATCCATTAAAACTTCATAAAAGATTGCTAGGGACTAGCAATAGTTTAGTGTGAGGGATTGATGAGTGTCTAAATACTCATCATTTCTGTCACATTTTATCTGCAAAAACATTTAAAAACATGCAGATATGCTTCAAAATACTGAAAATATCATAAAATGTGTTTTTATGTGACTCAGGAACAAAAAGATTGAAAACAAGTGAAAAACGAACAAAGTTTGCATAATTGTCACTTTCAGTCCCTGGAGTTTCACAAATTGGCAGATTTAGTCCCTGAAGGTTTAAAATGAAAGAAAAGTCAACTTTAGTCCTTGGGATATCAAACATATTCACTTTTAATCCCTGGATGAAAGTTTTCTAAAAATGGCAACTTTTACCCCTCAAGTTTCAAAATTGGCAAAACTAGTCCTCGGGTATTTAAAAATTGGAATTTATCAAATATTACCCTTGTGCTATTTATAATTGGCAAAATAAACTTTTTTGATAACTTTGGAAAATTGTCTACTCAACCCTTCAAGAATTCAGCAATTACAACTTTGGTCCTTGTGATTTAAATACAAACCAAACCGGACCTAAACTAAAATAAAAACCAATTATATCTAATCCCAACCCAACCCAAATAATAACCCAAGCCCACCAGCCCAATTCCCTTTTATTAATAAAACCCGATCCAACCCACTTCCTTTATTTAAACCCAGGGTCAAACTAAAGTTTGACCCGTCTTCTTCCCAACTTGCCGCCAAAACCACCATCACCCCTAGTTTTCTCTGCAATACCACCCCCCTCTTATCCCACTTACCTAACAATACAAGGAGCATTTAAAGCTTCTTCTCCACCTCCCCAAAACGCATTAAATGCTAAAACCTGCTCGAATCCACTACCATAATTTTTGGCGCCAAAATCAGTTTGAGTGGCTCAGATCAATTGAAGATAATTCAAGGGTTCAGATGTGATCAAGGATGTCGGCTAAGGGTTTCCCACTTTATCTTTGTATATATAGATCAATGTAATAGGAAATAAAAGAGTAGTTAATTTTTATTTAAATCGTCTTTACTTAATTGTCTTTCTTTATTGTAATTTTCATTTCCAGTCATTAATATAAGTCATTTACAGTCATTTTGATCTCATTTTAATATATCTTGCATTAATTTTCAGTCACTTTATAATTTCAAGTTCTATTGTAATTCGTATTAAGTTTAATGTTATTTGGAAAAGCTTAATTGCTGTTCCTATAAGCTTACATAAGCTCTGAATAGCTTTTGATAAGCTTATATTAGTTTAATCCTGATCTAATTCAAGAAAGAAGAAAAAGTCAATGAAAGTCAACTGCTGAGGCAATAAGCTCTTATTTGGAGTATAAGCTAATTCAGGAAGCTTTTCTTGGGGTTTTCTATCTTGTGTGAACAAGCTAGAGTGTTCTTGGTCCTTGTTCTCTGTTCCATTATCCATAGCAGTTGTAAGCATTTTGCTAAGTTTCACAAATTTTGCATTTTACTGTACTAATGCTTTTTAATAGCTTATTGTTGTTGATATGTGCTTATTGCTAGTTTCTTAACATATTTCATCTGTTGTATCAGTGGTTTATTAGCTTTTGTTCATTTTCACTAAAAAAACTCATAAAAGTCCAAAAATAGCATAATCTAGCATAGCTTATTATCTAGCTTAATTCTGTTCTAAAGTTGCTTATTTTAGTTTACATAAGTTATTTAATCAATAAAAAGCAGCAATCATAAGTTGAGTTATTTGTTTTCTTTGAAAATCCACAACAGACACCCTATAAAGGGTTGTTTGGTTTAACTCAGTCAAACAGGTCAAACCTATTGTTACTGTAGATTTGCATCAAGGCCAACTTTGGTTAAGCTTATCTAAGTCAATATAAGCTGTTTCTAAGATTTAACAAGTTCATTTGATTGGTTGTGTGTTTTTGAACCATCTGTGGGATTTTGAGAAGCTCAACTGCTCCAATAAGCCATATATAGTCACAAGCTTATTTGGCACTTTTTCTTTGCTTCTCTGAGTCATTTTAAGTCCATTTAGTTAGAACACAAAAGGTGGTTTGAAGCAATTTGGCCTGTGCTCTTCTGATCAACTCTGCACATAAGCAATCAGTATATACTGATTGCTGTAGCTGCTGATCTTTCCCCATTTGTGGCTTATTTAGATAAGCTCTTGCCTAGCTTTTTGGTTTTCTGAATAGCCAGTAGTACTAGCTCAAGTTTGCCCCCATTAGATTGCATCTCAGAAGCTTATTGGACTGCTTAATTTGCCCTGCAAGTTTGCTATTTTCTGAGTTTTCTGTCTTAATTGTGCAACTGATTTGGTGCTCAATTGCTTATTTTGTGGGATTATCTGTTTGATTTAAGTTGTTTTAAGCTTATATAAGTGTATTGAACATGTTCTGAGCATTTGGTGAACTTTTGTGCTTATTAGCTTATTTTTAGCTTATTTGCATATTGCTTATCTGCCCAAATCTGCTTATTGGGGTTAGATAACTTCTGCTTTTATTTTTCATAGCTTTTAAATATTAATTTAGACTTATCCTGAATTTTTCAGATTTTTCCTAAGTCATTTAATATTTTTAATCTTTTTAATTAGTTTCTAATAGTAATTAAACCATAATAAATAGAATAATAATCAGAAAAATATAATTTTAATTTTCATAATTTTCTTTTATTAAATAGAATACAGGAAAAATATAATTACATTTTTAGACCTTAAGAAAACCAAAAATAGTGATAGCTTCTATTTAATAGAATTTATCTTTTTAAATTTTAATTAAGTAATTTTCATTTTTATAATTTTCTTAGCTTCTTTTTACTTAATAATATTTATAGAAAAAGTTTTAGATTTTTCTTTGTTCATTTAGTATTTTTTATAAATTTAAATAGTTTAAAAAGTAATTAAATAATAAATAATTAATAATAAATAGAAATAAAGTGTAAAAAATATAATTTTAGTTTTTAAATAAGTTTTAAGTCATTTTACATTTTTAGATTTTAAATTTCATATATTTCAGTTTTAGTCCCAGTTTAGCTTTCCCGTTACGCGTTTGTAATTTAATTCGCGTTTAATTTTCGTGTGCATATTTGTTTATCATTTGTTATTTAGAATTATTAAAAAAGCAAAATCAATATCTAATCATCAGTCACTCTAATCCTAGCTTTTCACAGTTGCCCATTCACACCTCGTTGGGAAACGATTCGGGTAATTACTTACCTGTCTTCACACTACACACGAACGTGAGTTTTTGCAAGTATCCTTTTTCACAAAGGGGTAATTTGTAATTATTCACGTGTATCCGCTGTCTGCATTTATTTAATAGTGCGTTCGCGACGGATCAACCACCGGCGCAAGTTTTTTGGTCAAAGGACCAAATCCGCCAGTCAACGCAAACCACAAGGACCATTGGTGTAGTTTACTCTAATAACTTGGATGTACAAATAATAATATAATAGCAAAAACCGGACAAATGAAAAAGTATGATGATATATTATGCAAGAAATTAAACCATGTTTGTTTTACTACATTATGCAAAATAAAGGTGAAACAAAATTGCTAACATTTATCATCTGTGTCAAAAATAAATAAACAATTTATTGATTTTCTTGAGTTGGGAGTCCAAGTAGTTGGGGAAGTGTCTAATAAATACCATGAGCTTGGTTCAAAAATGTACTTGGGATTAGCAAGCATACATGGGAAACATTATTTTTTTCCTTATGTTTAGCGGTAAAAAGTTTTAAATATAAATTACTACTCGTATTATTTTTCACATTTTCATTGGAATGCTATAACTAATAACCTATGCACAAAATTGATTTATCTTTTCTTATCTGAAAAAATGATGTACATAACAGTAAAGTACATGAACATAACCAAATGAATACTCAGAAACTAAAGTCCAAAGGATTACACAATCCCAATCATTCATTATGCTAACTCATCACAACATTTTGAAAAATTCAACTCTTCAATTTTAAAAGAAACTTCTTAACTATCTATAAACAATTAAAATGGAAATGTTGAAAACTTAAATAATTAAAATGGAAATGTTGATATTAAAATGGAAATGTTGCCATATGCGAACCGTTTCCATGGATTATTTGCTTACTATAATGTCCATGACCAAGAAATATAAAAGTAACATACATGAATCCTGTATGTACAAATACCCTATAATCATATATATGTACAAATACCCTAAGATTACCTAACCACTAAGAAAAGATAATATAAAATGGTACGAGAAGATATAATTTAAGAATTTGACCACTAAAAGCTGTTATAATCATTTTTTTTTTTTTTTGAACATAGTTATAATCAAATTAGAGATAATAGGTAACCACAGATTTCTTGCACATGCCTTAACATAAGAAAAAATATAATCTTACACATAACTTTACACAAAAAGGAAGTACAAAAAATGATGCTTCAGCCAAGGCAACCCGTAATAACCCGACCCGATATAAACCGAACCCGACAATCCGATTTCTTATCGGGTCGGGTTTTGGGCCAAATTTCTAAAAGTCAAAACCCGATTCAACCCGACCCGATAACACCCCTAATTGTAGATGTAGATGTGTTAGGTATATCGAAAGTTTAAAATTTTGAATTATCGAGACTTGGGAACTGACAAATATTGTTGGTAAAACTTCAAAAGGAAACTATTAATACACATCGAAAACCGGGTTGACCCGGGACGCGGCCGTTCCAAATGTGGGTGTCAATTTGCCCGACTCTGTTTTCTCGCATGACCAGCTTTATGTGGCATTGTCTAGAGGGATATCCCGCAGAACAACAAAGGTATTGGTTAAACCAGTCAAAGAGTTCCGTCAACCAGGAATCTACACCTCAAATGTTGTGTATCAAGAAGTTTTATGCGACGAGTAACGTGTGTTGTTAGTTTTTGTCTCATAACTGATGTAATATTTTACTTTCAGTTTCATTAAATGTTTTTATACGTTGTTTGCTAGATGTCAAGAATTTTTTTTTCTACACTTTAGTTATCGTATAGTACAACCGTTTGCAATTACATTCTGATCGATTCACGTTCTATTTTGAATGCTACACAAAACACTCACCGCAATATCACAAATCGTTAATTATCTGCCGCTACGAATTCCGTTGCTATGCACGGGTACTCGCTTAGTATATACTAATAGCAGAATAATGACAACGACCTTGTTTGTAATTTCCTGGAAGTTAAAAAGTGCTTTTTAGAGTGGCAAATTATTCCACAGTCTCACTAGAATTTGTTCCTAGCTTATTAAACTTGAACCCACAACTTGGTTGACTATCTCATGCATGGTACAGCTAGCCACAACTTGGCTACGAATTCATGAAGCCCTTTGACCAAAATTATAATTCCAGATTTATTGGATAACTAATTTTGTGTTCCGAAAGTAAATTTGTAACTTTCACTGCACAAAGCCCACAATCAAACTATAAATTATCATGCATACACAAGATACTAATTATATGTTTTTCTTAATGATTTAAAAGCACGTAATCTTAACATATCATGTGATTCTTTCAGTTAAAATTACATGCATGCATGAGAGTATATATTACGTACCTTACTTACTTTGGCGACTGAAACCAAAATAAATGCTTTGATCGATTCTCCTATTGCTTCTCGGTTTCGTTCTAGGGTTTATAATGTAATGTGTTCGTGAATTATGTTATGGTATTTATAAGGATGGCGAAAGATCTTATTGTGAAAATCTTTTCTAAATATAGTGTCCTTCCTTTTGTATCAAACATGCAAGTTTCGTTTTTAATTTTATGGAAGTTGATAGACTATAAGGATTTACGATCTTCTGACTTAATAAAAAGGATTTAATCAAATCATTTCCTTTACAAACAACAATGCATATTTTAGGACCTGGATTTTTTTTTTTTTTTTTTTTTTTTTTTTTTTTTTATTTAATTATTTGAGTAAGATGGTTTTAACAGAATCACCAGCTTCCTATGCATTATGTAAAAAGTAATTCTAGCCTTACTTTTAATGCTTTGCTGAATAGAGGATTTTGCTTTGATATGTCTTTCACAGATTTAGTAATACACATTTGTTAGCCATTTCTTCATGATTTCGAATATTTTTCCCTGTAACAAATGCCATTTTCATGATGAAATTAACACTGTGCATAAAGGTTTAACAGAAGTCATCTGAATTGTTTTTTATGTGCTAATAAGCGTTTTATGCTAGTTAGCTTATTTGTAGCGTAAACAAATTATGCACTCGATCGTGATCATTACCTTGTGTTTGGTACTGGAGCATGAGAGTACTGTTTATATAGATTTTGAAATCATGTTCCAAATTGTAAAGAGAGAAATGTTGAAGCTATCTTACATTCTTACTATGTCAAAATTAAGAAGCATAGACTGTATGATTTTGTCAAAGACTTGTTCTTTATTCAGATTGTTATGTTTCACCAAGTCAGGTATGTAGAACACTTTTACATAGGCCAAAGTATCTAGCCACAGAACCATTTTGGTTTGTTGACATTGCTATCTCCTCATCATATCATGGACCTTTGATACATGGCAGCTGCTAAAGCTGGTTTGACCATTCATCCGGTTATTTGCACTAATCCTAAGTATCAGTTAATGTTCAACTTATTGTTTTATTGCTGCAATACACATTTGGTCATCAATCAGGAGCTAACTATGATCGTCCAAGAGTTCTGCTGAGAGGATTTTTAATTAGGACACAGAGCTATACTAATATTGACTTTTGGTTTCAAAACTAACTTGGGGTGGAGGAACGGATCCAGACTTTTATGTGATGTTCTTCCATCATCTTATACTGTAGTCTTTGACCAAGAAGAAACTGTTATCCTTCATACAATACAATATATAAATATTGTATGTTATCATCTTATACTGCAGTTCCTATCTCTGCTGTTTATTACTATATCGAATGTAAGGTGTTGTAGAATGTAGATAGGATAGCAATATCATCTTTTTGGTACCGGCATATATTTACTGTAAAAATTGATGGCTTTCAGCAAATGATCCTAATAGCCGCACAGAATTAGTTGACTTGAAAATGCTTTAAGTGTTAAAGATGGAATCAATTCTTTGATGGGAACCGGTATATAAAGGTATGGAATATTATCATGAAGGTAATTATCATGAAGGGATGACCGGTTGCAGCATTATGTGATATCTTCTTTGGATGCTATGATTTTTTTTGTTTGTTTGCAATTTCTATTTGGCTTGTGTTGGTACATTTGATGATAGTTTATCCTAGTACTTAAGTTCTATGTTTCTCATGCTACATTTGACATTTTAGACAATATATGCATATTTATGTCTTATATTCATGGCTCGATTTTACTGTCTAATAGCATCAAATGGTATGGATGATTACCATCATGCTGTTGTGGAGTTGCAATGCATGAATTACCTCCAAAGAGAATGGTACATTTGCCATATCATTCCACTGAAAAAGAAGAACCAGAATTTGTGGTTATTGATGTAAATTTGACTTTCGAGGTCAAACATGGTAAATTTCATTGTTTACAAAGTTTACATATTTGCACATCTGATGTTTGACTTTTTGACTTAAAGTCAAATCTTAGTACTTCTCAAATGCATAAAGTAAACATCATATAACAAGGATAACATGCTAGAAGATGCTAATTATAGTTTTGACATTCATGTAGTTAAAAGTTAGCCCCTTTGATCACAATCATCAGCGTCTTCCTTTTCCCGGAAAGTTGACCTGTGAGGTCAAAGCTAGTAGTTTTCAAATGCAATAAACTTGAAAGATTTCATGTAAAGCCTGAAGCTCAAACGTATATCCAAGTTTAGTGCTAGTTAAGGTTAACCTTAACTAATAACTAAACTAGAAAAGGATGACATAGATACAATACATTCTGGTCTTTACTAATCAGCCCTTTGACCTCAAGAGTAAGTCCTTATCTTTGCTAAAAGTTCTATTTTTTTATTAACTGGCAGTATGGTCCTTATCTTTGCTAAAAGTTTCGAATTTTGAGGTGAAATTTGTTACTTTTCAGAAACTAAATTAACGAACTCCTTTGCATAACTAATATCACATTTATGAGTATGCTACTTGCTGAATTTTCTATTATGAATTCAAAACAGCATACTAGATAGGATTGTCACGGCTCATATGGTTTTCCAAGCTCAAGATAGCATAATTGAACTTAAATGTCAGTTACTATCTCTATACAAGATGGCCTGTTGACAGGTTTTTTATTTTGTATCTTTTTATTTTCAAATGAAAGCAAGAATGAATAATCAAAGTGAATATCAAGCTTAGTATCCTCAATCTCAAACAGCCAACACCAAAGTCTCATAACACTTTCTCATCATATTAAGTCGAGTCTTTAAGAAATAACGAAACTAAGTGTTCGCTAACCAGCAGGCTTCTAGTCCGATGGTATCCGTGAGATTCTGAGGTGCTCTACAACCAAGAGGTTGAGAGTTCTAGCTCGCCAAGCGTTGGCTATAATTCGGTAAAACCTCTTTTTTTTTTTTTTTTTTTTTTTTTTTTTTTTTTTTTTTTTTTTTTATGTACTAAACATAAAAAAGGTAACAATTGTGAATTGCTAAAAAAATAGTGATGCATGTCCACTGGGCTAACCATTCTCCTGATACCAAAAAAATGATTCATTTATACATGGCCCAATATATCATATCAAGCTTGTAGCAAATTAGAAGCAAGTCAAGTAAGCCTGTGAAATAAGTGACTAATTATAGGGCTAGGCATGGCACCTGAAAATCATTTTGTGAAAGGCACCATGCACCCCATGATAGGCGGCTTGCAAGTCAAGTATTCTTGCATGTCTTCAACTTACACTAACAAAGATGAAGCCGTTGATCTTTAGATTAGTCCTGCTAAAGTTTATTAACATGTTGCAGGATACACAGGAAAGAAGAAACTAACCACATACAAGGCATGTGTAAATTAGGAGAACATGGACCTAGTGAGACACAACGTTCTAAATTGATAGAATTACACTAACTGTGCTGCTTTTGACATAGTAAGAACGTAAGATAGCTTATCATTTCTCGCTTGAAACATCCACACAAAACGATATAAACAGTACAGTCATGCTCTGTTTCTAAACCGTATTAGAGGGGAAAAGCACAAGGTAATGACCACCGGTGCATAAATTGTTTTCTCCTACAGATAAGCTAACTAGCATACAAAGCTTAGCACACGACATTCTATGTAAATGACCTTTGTTAAACCTATACGGGAGATGGGCGCATTAGCATATGATCAGACTCAATTTGAGACGTCATCGGAAGCTCACCTGTCCTCGCCTTGTTACGATTCAGTAATCCCATTATCAGAAAACACAATTCTAACACCACAACTGAATGCCCAACAAACAACAAATTCATCAAAGCCACACCCCTCTAATTTTATCCTCGTCAAGATCACATTTGACATCAGCATTCCCCTGACCAGGAGCAATCACCACTTTACCACACCCTTTAAACACATACGCATCACTATAAAACGACAACCCAACCTGCAAAACCCGAGTACCTTTCATAACAATCCCACCCGACAGCAAAAAATAGCAAAAAAACGCAGACGGCCTAATGGATCTGGTCCCTTCACCCCAAGTTAGTTTTGAAACCAAAAGTCAATATTAGTATAGCTCTGTGTCCTAATTAGAAATCCTCTCAGTAGAACTCTTGGACGATCATAGTTAGTTCCTGATTGATGACCAAATGTGTATTGCAGCAATAAAACGATAAGCTGAACATGAACTAATACTTAGGATTAGTGGAAATAACCGGATGAATAGTCTAACCAGCTTTAGCAGCTGCACGTATCAAAGGATGTAAGATAGCTTCAACATTTTTCTCTTTACAATTTGGAACATCGTTTCAAAAACTATATAAACAGTACTATCATGCTCCAGTACCAAACACAAGGTAATGATCACGAGTGCATAATTTGTTTACGTACACTACAAATAAGCTAACTAGCATAAAACGCTTAGAACATGAAAGACAATTCAAATGACTTCTGTTAAACCTTTACATTATCAATTTCATCATCAAAATGGCATTTGTTACAGGGAAAAAATATTTGAAATCATGAAGAAATGGCTAACAAATGTGTATTACTATAGCTGTGAAAGACAGATCAAAACAAAATCCGATAGTTCAGCAAAACATTAAAAGTAAGGCTAGAATTACTTTTTACACCACAAGATACTCTCATTCCATCTCGAGCGCAGGAAGAGGGCGCATCAGCATATCATCAGACTCAATTTGAGCTGTCACTGGAAGTTCACGTGTCCTCGCCTTGTTACGATTCAATGATCCCATTATCACAAAACACAAGATCAGCACCACAATCGAATGCCCAACAAACAACAAATTCATCAACGCCACACCCCTCAATTTATCCTCATCAAGAACACAGTTAACATCAGCACTCCCCTCACCACGAACAATCACCACCTTACCACACCCTTTAAACGCAAACTCATCACTATACAGTGACAACCCAACCTGCAAAACCCAGGTACCTTTCAAAACAATCCCACCCGACAACAAAAAATCAGCAAAAAACGCAGACGGCCTAATGGAAAGATAAAAACACGCAAAAGCACAAACTAAAGTCAAACCGCCTAAAAAACTATACTCAAGCTCAGCTAAACCAACAACACCTTTCCCATTCATCAAATAGTCTACTAAAAACGCAACACCTGCGAGAACAAATAGAAAATGCTCTGGCATAGCAATGGGGTCAAAAAACTCCTTAACACCAACAAAAACAAGAACCACCCAGAAAAGAAAAACAACTAAAGATTGCTGCATGAATGAGAATTTATAAACTGGGTGACCCGAAAAAGCAAGAAACAGGAAGAAATTTGAAAAAGAAGCAATTAGAAGAGCAATAATATAAGCAAAAAAGTCAAGGTTTTTGAAAGTGGGTGAGTTTGAAAAGAACCATGTTTTGGATCGGTAGTTAGAAGGGCTGTTGTTGTTGTTGATATAGATTGAGAATGATGAGACGAGACGATGAATGCCAAGAGGAAACAAGAACATGAATGACGTGAAATGTGTTCCCAATGAACCCATGTTTATCAGATTTCTTTCAAGAATGAAATGTTTTTAAGGTTGCCTTTTGAATATTAATGATGAGGGATCATGATCATGAGGTGCGTTACTTTTTTTTTTTTTTTTTTTTATATGAGAAGGTGGACTTTGAAACTGCTATGTTTGAATGTTTCAGAGTTGTTAACAAAAATGATTTGTAGGCTTAAGTAATAACAAGTAGGGTCGGATCAGTTGGATAATCCCTTGTCTCTTAACCGAGAGGTCAAGGGTTCGATCCTTACTTCCTACAAAAGGCCGGGGGTCCTTTTCTACCTTTGGTAGAACCGGAAGCAGCCTCTCTACCTTAGGTAAGGGTAAGGCTGTCTACGTCTCAACCTCCCCCATACACCGTCTTCGACGGTATTGAGACCCATAACCCGTTGAAGGCGGTATTGAGAGTTACTTTATTTTTTATTTTTTTTTTCCTATTTGTAGGCCTAAGTAAAATAAGAAAATGATTTTTAGAATTTTTTTTCTTCGTGAAATCATTTCTTTTTCTTAAATTTATTTTCGAAATTAATTTTTTTTTTTTTTCGATTTTTTTTTCCATTTAACTTTTCTGAAATAATTTTTTAAGAAACTTTTTTTCCAAAAAAAAATTCTTTTAGAAATTTTTTTCCCGAAAATTTTGTTTAGAAAAATTAATATTTTATTCAAAAAAAAATTTTCATTTATTTTTTTCTTAAAAAAAATTAGATACATGACAATAGTGATCAGTTTACATGATCCACGTTTGAAATATGATTTCAAAGATGATACTTATGAAACATGATTCATGTGAATATCGCTCCAAAGATGATGCTTATGAAATTAACCTTCAGCCTTCAACGATAAACCCTTAACCAATACTATAACTCTTAAATTTCGAGCTAGCTCCAAAGTCCGTGTTATTTTAGCATGGCTTTAGAAATGTGTCAACATGGTAGGTGGGGGATTGGAAATCTTTAAACAATGTTGTGTCACAAATCAAGCTAACCAACTAACCAAAAAAAAAAAAAAAAAAAAAAAAATCTAAAAAATTAATAAACAAAATAATTAAAAAAAAAATTTTGGAAAAAAGTTTTTTAAAAAATTATTTCAGAAAAAATAATTGGAAAAAAAGTTCGAAAAAAATTAATTTTTCTAAAAAAATTAATTTCGAAAATAAATTTAAGAAAAAGAAATTATTTCACGAAAAAAAGATTCTAAAAAAATTAATTTCCGAAAAAAAATTCGAAACAAAAATTTTTTTCGAAAGAAAAAAGTTGGAAAAAAAATAGGGACGTTGGACGCAATTTAGCATAGGAACAGAGACCATTTATGTATCAACTAACTGAGACAGACTAACGTTGTTAGTAACAAGGGACCAAAACGGAACCAAAGTTTCCCCACAGGGAGGCCGCCTGCACTTTCGAAAACTCAGGGACTAAATCTGCAATCTGGGCAAACCACAGGGACCATTTCTGCAATTTATAATTAGAAAATATTTACTAGCACTTTTTTTTTTTTTTTTTTTTTTTTTTTTTTTTTTTTTAATCGTGGGGAAACTTTGACCACATGTACCTTTTTAAATTTTCGACTGACCCTTCTGTAAATAATGACCTAACTCCATGCAAGAGCACACGTTCAAGTGACCTTTAGCCCATTGTGGCATGACATATTTATTCAAAAGCCATCATTGACCGGTCAACTAAAAGTTTGCGGTGTGGAGTGATACATTGAAGCAATGCCCTAATGGTTATAACTCATTGTATTTCCTGTTTTGACAAAATCAAATTGTACCGGGAAGTAATGTATAACATCACAAAGATTATTTCGCATAAAACAAAGTATAATGTTAATAACCATATGGTCATTGCTTGAGTGATATCGCAAATATCCACTTGACCGGTCAAGGAGAGGTTTAGAGATACTAGTCTTTGGTTAATCTCAACTCCTAGCTAAAAGGTAATGCATCATGTGTTTATTATTTAACTAGATGCAAGGCCCGCCCCGATGGGGCGGCTAGCTTTAAAAATTTGATTATACGATAATATTAATAGTATAATATATATGAAAGTGTAGTTACATCCATAAGAGTCAAATGAATAAAATCGACATGCTATTATCAATAAAACAATAACGTTTAATCAAACATAACGTTCAAAATAACCAAATTACATATAATTTATACAACGTTTAAAAATTTGATTATACAATAAAATTAATAGTACAATAAATATGAACGTGTAGTCACATCCAAGAGACGAAAATTAATAAAATAAACATGACATTATCAAGAAAATAATAACGTTAAACAAAACCTAAAGTTCAAAATAACCGAATTACATATAGTTTAAAATCTATGAAGAACTTCTCTATATCCCAACCTTAGGCAACACAACACTTTTAGACCTCTCTTGCTTTTTACTCTAGAGACGGCTACTTTTAGACATCTCTTGCTTTGTTGAAATTAGGTTTCATTATAATTCTTATATGATGCACTTGTGTCGGTTTTAACAATGGTTATGTCTTGTAGTGTAGCATGTTTTTTAGATAATAATTTAGATACATTTATTTTATAAGTGTTACTATAATTTTTACCCTTTTTATTAATAAAATGTTTATACATATCCTCACAACACAGGCATTAAATGGGTTCAAGTTAATTATTACTGATCATTATGTTTTAACTTCTCGAGGTGTTCATCAATGGCTAGGGATTAGCCATTGTGTTTATATATTCCTTATACTCTAACATAACTTTATTTTAGGGAAATTGTATTCGAATAAAATCTCTTCAAAATCATGGCTTCTAGGTTTCCAATGTATGATATGTTAGCAAAGGAAGCTCCTTCTCGCCGTTTTGAGGATGTTCTTGCCATTCTTTTTTAACGGGAGAGAAAGGCAAACAAGGCTGATGAGCTAGCATATGAAAATATTAGGGAGGAGATTGAAAGTCGTGTTAAGCATAGGTATGCTGTTATCAAGGAGCTGGAGAAGTTTGGTAACCCATTGGTGCTTCAGGAACAGTTGGAACGTCTGAGGTTGGCACAGCAAGAGGATTTGGAGGAAGTTGGCTTGTTGAATGTGAGGCGCCAGGTAAGTGGCCGTCGTGCTTATGAGAAGTTTAAGATGACAAAAAAATTATTGAAAGTTGATCAAGTCTGAAGGTCGTTGTGGTGGGTGGAAGTAGCTGTCTTTTGTAAGTTTATGTTTTTAACTATGACAACCTAATTATGGGTAAGTGGTGGAACTGTGTTCGATGGTTTATGTAAATAGTCATGGTTCATAGTCACGATGTTGAAGGTTTAGGTAGTAGTTGTTTGGGGTGATAATGTTTGTGTAAGTGCTACTTGATGGATGGTTTGGAAGGTAGCAGTTTTGTTGATGACTCAGTTAAGTGTTGGTTGTTTAAACTAAAATAGTTGTAATATGGTTATCATATTAATGAAATGTCTATTACTATGAATCTGCTTATGTTATGTTTATTGTGGGAATGAATGTTAGTAGGTTAATTAGAAAGGATGCACAGGTGTTAAAAGTTAGTCAATATAGAAAATAAGTATGAAAGTGTAGTTAAATCAATGACACTCAAATGAATAAATTCGACGTGCTATTATCAATAAAACAATAACGTTTAATGAAACATAACATTATAAAATATCAAATTACATATAATTTATAATCTATGAAGAACTTCTCTATATACAACATTTGTCGTAGAGTTGGTGTAGTTGCCGTCTTTGTCACAACACAACACTTTTAGACCTCTCTTGCTTTTTACTCTGGAAACGGCCACATAAAGTTGTCCATGGGAAAAAACAGGCCGTTCCAAATATAGCCCAACCTTAGACAATGTTTGACCTTGACTTTTGTTTATAGTCATGGCAAAACAAACGGAAATAGGGAATTGTCTCCTATTAAGTTGAAAAGGCATTTTCTTGTCGGATGGGCTTATAATCATTCTAGGTATAGAGCGAACCTCACCAACTTTACCACCTGGTATAATCTTTGCCTCAATGTTATTTTTTCCCATTCTCAGCACTTGTAACCTGGTGCCGTTACACAATCCACCTCGTTGATCAATGTTGCGCAAACACATAACGGGAGTGCCAATCTTCAAAACTAATTTATGGTGTGGAAGTCCAGACATTTTGATTGTATTCAAGAATTCTGTAGTGTACATATCCTCGCTATGATTAAAATCCACGTCTAAATCTGATACTGTATCCGAACTAAAATATACTTTCTCTCTGCCACTAAGTTGAGAAAGCATTCGGTCATTAACTTTGTCAACTTCTTCGTGTGTTGGTGCAAGAATGGCTCGATCTTGGAAATAAGATGGATCCCAAAGATTATTTTCCCAATTATCGTAAGTTTCTTGTATCACAGCTTGTACATGGTCATCAGAATCAGGTATTAGCATTTCTTCTGAGAATTCAACCTCAGCAGTGCCATCTTTAGTGCCACCTATTGTCCCATCGCCAATACTCAAAATCCACTCAGCAAAATCCTTAATTTGTTCTGCATCCGCAGGATTGCAACCAACACAAAGCCTCATATTCTCGGTAAGTTTAAGAACCGTGCAATTCTTCCATAGATAAGACTGATTTAAGGAAGCATGTACGACATCTTGCCTGCTACCATTTGGAATAACCGGTAGTATTTGCCTAAAATCGCCACCAAAGACAACAACTTTACCACCGAACACTTTATCAGAAACTGACGTATAAGTACCTATTGAAAAGAAAATTTAAAAATTACATATAAAATATAAACAACACTAAAATGGTAACGTATTTGGTTAACAATAATTTCTGAGCACAAATCCCATATTTTGTTCTACATGGTTAAACATAAACGTGCATATTGAGGGAAAAAATTTATAAATGTATTTGGTTAATTAGCAAGGATGCATAGGGTTGAAAGTTAGACAAATTGTAAGATAGTTATTAACACACTTAGGAAATTAGATTATTGGGTTAACATTTAGAAAGCTTCTTAGTATCATTAGTACAAAAAAAAATACATGTAACACTGTACCGATGTAAAAGAATCGCATAAAAGAAGTATAACGTACCTGTTGAAATGTATCGTAAAGTTCTGTCAAAAGCTTCAAAACAAAGTCTGTTAACCATTGGCGCTTCGTCCCATATAATTAACTTTGTCTCGCGAATCAATTCAGCAAGATCACCATCAGTGCTAATACTACACATTGAATCCTCAACAACATTGATAGGGATTGCAAACCGAGAATGAGCTGTTCTACCACCACCAAGCAAAAGCGCAGCTATACCACTGGATGCTACATTTAGAACTATTTGACTCTTGGACCTTAAAGCAGCTGTCAATGTCTTGTACAGGAAGGTCTTCCCTGTACCTCCGTACCCATATACAAAAAACATACCTCCTTTGTCATTATCGCAAGCATCTATTATGGTATCATATATCCCTTTCTGTTCATCTGTCAAACATCCATATAGTGCTTGATGTTGTAGTATCAATTCTGGAACATTATAATCAAGTTCGTCATAAATCAACCTATTGTATCCATCCATTGTGAACTCTGAATCCGGATACGGCATATTCACAATATTTTTGAGGCTTTTAGAATTGCTGAGCAGCTTGTCCTCAATATATGTTAAACATATGTTGTACTTTTGTTTATCCGTTAGTTGTAGTCCTGCACAAAATGGGTGAAATATCGTTGAATGAATTTCAAAGATGAAAATAAAATTGAAATTTATTTGTACAATATTATTACTATTTATGGTCTAAAAAAATGAAATTGTAGGATACCTGGATGATTTCTTTTTTTCCTTTCCAAACGTTCCACGTCTTCTGCTAAAAGTTTCCATGACTTCTCCCAAACGACCTCAGGTCTTGACATACTATCCGATAGTATTAACATAACGAAATGATTACGAAGGTACTACCCAGATCCCTACGCACTTACTTCAATTATGCCTTCGATGTATTCCTTGTCATCCTCTAACAATCCACGCGCGTCACAAGCCTCTTTATATGTACCATATAATACACCATCGAATCTCTTAAAGTCGTCCCATTCTTGTGCACCTCGAACTTTGTTTAAGAGCATACGTAAATAAAAAAGCTCGCCCCAAGATGGAGGAACGTGATGAATCCGACCTAGGCTTTTGCCTTGCTTTCGTCGAGTCCATATTTTGTCTTGGCTGTTCCAAACAAAATATTTTGGGATCTCAATATACAACAACGATTGCGCTAAGCTATCTTCTTTGTTGAGATCCATATAAGCCAAAAACTTGGTGGTATTAGCTGAGGCCTGATCTAGTTGAAAGTCGATACTTTCAGTGGGATCAAATACAACAGAATGCTCATTTGGAAGGTGAAATGGCAAACGCTCTACTGCAGGAAACCTGTGGTGTATATCAAACTTAAATATCCTCCATGCAGCTTCGCAAGCTGATAAATAACGGCAATCATAAAAGTCTTTAATCTCATCCGTCTCTTCATCTTCGACAGCTGCAGTAACCCTATCCAGTCCCTTGTTTATGTACTTGAATAAATACTTGATGGATCCAAACTGATTGCACCATTCAACATTGATATGAGCTTGGTACCTTCTCAATAAAGTTGGATTGTAGGGAACAACAAAACCACAGTGAAGATCTGCGCCTTGTTTTTTAATAGTTCTTCCATCATCAATCCTTTTATATATAGCATATCCGCTTTTGTCGATGAAAGTAGACTCGTTAAATGGCTTTGGAAATTTCTTTGAGCACTTATCTTCAACCATGCAAGGGAAACTTCTATGATCAGGACCACAAGGACCGTGCATCATAAATTCTTTAACCAATTGGTGTAGTTCGGGGTCTTCATCTATATCTAGTATCTCAGCAGATATACATGTATCTATATCTGCGGGGAATCTCAACTTGTCATCCGATTCCAACCATACACATAAGTGACAGTGAGGCAGTCCACGTTTTTGAAATTCAATTGTGTAAACCTCTGTAAAAAAATAAATAAATAAATAAATAAATAATTATAAACATATTGGTATTGCTAAAATGCAAGTTGTCTAAAAATTATATTTGGAAACAAAACTTAAGTAAAGTTTCAAATGTACCTGCACGAACACGACCAAAAATACGTTTCTCCTTAATGTCTTTTATCAACTGATCCAACTTGATCTTAAAAACTCTTGTGGTAATGTCGGGACGATCCTCTGATTTTAGACCCTTTTTTCGTAAAAACCTTGTAATCTCAGGCCACTTTGGATTACATGTAAAGGTTATAAATAGATCAGGATACCCATAAAACTTGCACATTGCCATAGCGTCCAAGTAATTCTGCATCATATATCTCGGGCTGCCTGTGAATGATGAGGGTAAAATCACCTTTTTACCACGTTTCTTGTTTTCTTGGTTGGATGATTCAGCAGCTTTAGCTAATCGAGAATAAGTTTCACATCTTAACTCACTGTTCTTATTTTTTACATATAACAGCCTCTCCGCTTCAACCATAGTGTAACCATCGACCAAAAACTGCTGAAATAATCGCCTACCGTTTAATATGGTTGAAAAGACATTTGGCCTATCTTGCACACGGTAAGCAAACCATTCACGCATTGTCACATATTTTTTATCCTTGTCTGGGGTGGCATCAGTAATACCTTGATGGTATATGTCAGTTCTATAACCATCTTCTGCGTAAGGGAACAACAACGGGTATTGTAACGGAAGGTATTCCACATGTAACTCATTAATTTTTTTCTTCTTCCCACTATTTTTTTGCACAACAATGTCTCTTTCGTTATGATTATTATCAAAGTCACCAACAATAAGTGCAGCCACTTCATTTGCTGTAAGAAGGTTATATTGCCTACCATCTTTTTCACGCCTTCCTATCAACCTGATTTTAACATTTTCCACTCCATTAGCAATTTCCTGACCAGCCATTCGAAACTTCTTTACCAGAGGGTTATCACGATCAAGCATTGTTTTAAGGTCTTTAGTTAGTTGACGGTCTATTTTTTTATTAGAAGAAGATGATCCACTCTCATTGGAGCTGTCATGAATAGGAAAAAACATTATAGTTGGTGTATTTAATATATTATTCTATGACATGGAAATTAAAAGGGTAAAAAAAATTAATAACAGGAAACGCATTATTTATAGTTACCTGACAGTATTTATGCGGTTTTGAATTTCGTTTTGTGGATCATAAATATAAAGCTGAGAAAACTTTGGTGTATCGCCAGCTTTGGGTAACAAATCTCCAATTAAATGGTAGTTTTGCCCTTGTATTCTAAAACAATATGGTGCGCGACCATTGTTAACTGAATGGTCAATGTTACCACCCATGGATGTAAAAGCAAACATCGAGTTATAGCAGCGTATGTTCTCAAGATATGACTTGCTTTTTCGGTGTTTACCATTCATGAGTTTTCTTAACAATTCAGGAGGATCCTTCAATGCAACAGGTAATACCACTTTACCTCGACCACAACAGAGAGAAAATGCATCATTGGAAGCAGAGTGATTAGCTCCTCTTTTAGTTTCGGCAAGCCATAACATTGCTCCACATTTTTGGCATTGAACATCCTGATCACCAGGGTCGAGGTAGTCTAACAAAAAATATATAAATGTATTGTGTATTAAGACACAAAAATATATACACGGACTAAAACTATCAATAATAAAAAAAAGAACTTAACGATTAATAAATATGTAAACAATAATTATACCTTTAGATATGCCTGAAATACGTTCAATATATCCATGTTCATCCTCAGAAACATCCTCTGATAAATACCCTTCCGTTGTATGTGCTATTGACTTGCCCTTGTTGATGATGTTACGTTGTCTTGTTGAATGAACATCATTATTTGTAGACGGACTTGGTGAAACAGTACACGGACTACCTGTTGCATGTATATATAGATATACTTAACAATATTTGTGTGAATGAAATTTTCATATAACAGGAATACAATTTGAGCGACACTAATAATGCTCACCAATGTGAAACTGAACCGGACTGTTATTGCGTATTTGTGACCTGCGAGTTCTTTTCGACATGTTACCTGTATACCAAGCTTAATGAGTTATGAACTTATAATGTGTTAAGATGCAAAATTTATAGATAAAAAACATATGACACGACTTACTTGTAGAATCGATATCTTGGCATGGGATGTTTGCATGTATTTCAGGTGTGAACATATTAGGAGTTAGAGATCCACCAACATTGCTGGAAGATATGTTGGGGACAGGTTGGTTTATACTGCTACTTGTACGATTATCTATTTTTCCGAGGACAAAAAAAAAGGATCGTTAACTTCAAAAGGATATATATATATATATATATATATATATATATATATATATATATATATATAGTGTATCTTTATTTTCAGAACCCTGTTAAGTGCGGGAACTGCGAGAACCCACTTTCTACCATTGGATTAACATGATCAATGGTTAAGATGATACCATGGCATTTTTGTAATTAAATGAAAGTTCATTTCCAGGAAATATTAATTAAAAGGGTAGAAAAGGGATTTAACTTTATACACGAGAAAAACGGGATTGCCATCTAAAATTTCTCATCCACTTTCACTTATATTTTCTATCTCTTTCTCTCTCACATGATTTTCTCTCCCTCAAAACCCTAGCCTCCATCCAATGTGCTGCTCGTAGTAACCACCAATCGCCAACCGCCTTTCACAGCCTCTCCTCTCCTCTAGATCTGGCAAACGGAATTATTTTGTTCGACTGTCTCCATTCACGGATCAACGACTATCCCGGAAAAATCACAAACCGATCTATTGAAGGACAAGGTAAATAATCTTTTTTAATCAAAAAAACTACTCATCAGATCTAAAAGCAGCCTTATTTCTTCTTCAAAAAGTCGCCGGAAAATATATGTTAATCGTTTTAAATATTGTTAATCGTTTATTTAACTTTTTCAGATCTGAGTTTATTTAACTTTTTTAGATTTTAAATATTGTTAATCTTTTTTTTTTCAGATCTGCTTGTGTTGCCGGAAAATTTGCCGCCGGTATCCACCGTTGCCGGAATATGTTCCGCCGTCGCCACCTCCACTGAAGTTGCTTTTGTTGCTGGTAAATATGATGTTTCTTTTTAAATTGGTTTAATTCGATTTTATCTGAGTGTGTGGATGACAATAGATTTAATTTTGTATTAGTTCTTTTTTTCTTTGTTAAAAAACAATTTTTGTCTAACCATTAATACTGTACAGGATTTAAATTTGCCTTAATAATGTGCTGATATAAATCAATTACAAATGGCAATTTTTGTCTAACCATTAACATGTATGTTATTTGAATTTGGGTTATTAACATACATGTATAATTGCAGCTCTGTTTTCTGGTTTAGTATCGATTTAAATGAGGGTCCTTATTCAAGTTTGATTCTGATCAAATATTTGAATTTGGGTTATTAACATACATGTATAATTGCATGTATGTTAATATGAGTGTGTGGAATTAAGAAAGTTTGTATAGTATTATCTTTTTCTCATGTGTTTGTAAAAATGCCCAAGTGAAACTGTTGTGTGTTTATGAGTTTAGTAGTTTATATACATTTAGTAGCTATGATAGATTAAACTTGGACTTCGTGTTTGAACATACGCGTTTTTCAGTGAACATAATTGTTTTTTACATTGAACATGGCTGTTTTTCATGTGTAGATAATACATGTCTAGATTAAACGTGGAATTCGCGTTTGAACATACTTGTTTTTTCGGTGAACATACTTGTTTTTCAGTACACATTTTGGTTTTCATAGAACATACATGTTATTCATTGAACATACTTGTTTTTACATTGAACATGGCTGTTTTTCATGTTATTAACATACATGTTTTAAGGTGCATACATGTTTTAATGAGGGTCCTTATTCAAGTTTGATTCTGATCAAATATTTGAATTTGGGTTATTAACATACATGTATAATTGCATGTATGTTAATATGAGTGTGTGGAATTAAGAAAGTTTGTATAGTATTATCTTTTTCTCATGTGTTTATAAAAATGCCCAAGTGAAACTGCTGTGTGTTTATGAGTTTAGTAGTTTATATACATTTAGTAGCTATGATAGATTATACAAGTTTTGGTTCAAGTTGAAACAGTATAAGTTTTGAACATACATGTTTCTGTGTAAGTTTCTGTGTAAGTTTTGCTTCTGAACATACATGTTTCTGGGTAAGTTCTGAACATACATGTTTCTGTGTAAGTTTTGGTTCAAGTTTTGGTTCAAGTTCTGAACATACATGTTATACAAGTTTTGGTTCAAGTTCAAATAGTATAAGTTTTGGTTCAAGTTCTGAACATACATATTATACAAGATTGTGCATATGCGTTATAATAGTTGTTAGGATTATTATTTATTTCTTATTTGTTTATGGTTTAATTGTTTTTGTGCATGCTTGTTTCAGATTGATGAAGATGACGATATCATTGAAGACCGAGAAGTGGATGAACAAAAATATACATGAAGATAATTTGTGATTTTTGAAGATATAGGATTATTGCATACGTGTTTTATACGTGTTTTATATTCTTGTAATTAAGTGGAATGTAACATTTAAGTATATGAATCTTATTTTTTTCTTTTATAATGATTTATTTTCTTTGATTTGTGTTTCAAACTTCTTAAAAAATAATGGTTAGAAAAAAATATTGATAGGTTGATAAAAAAATGTGAACAATTACATTACAGAAACACATTTAAATTTACATTATTTAAAAAACATGCATGCACCTAATTTTTTTCAAAAAAAAATAAACAAAAACATATATGTTCTTGTAATATTCTGGCTACAAAAAAAAAAAAAAAAAAAAAAAAAAAAAAAAAAAAAAAAATCCGAAAATTTAGGAAAACGGGATTTAATAAAAAATTCGAAAATAATAATGAAAATTGTATTTTACTAAAATACCCTTATGATTAAATAATAATCTTTAATATTTAAAAAAATCTTATTGGTCTAGAAGAGTTCTTGCAGTTCCCGCACTTAACAGGGTTCTGAAAATAAAGCCCCTATATATATATATATATATATATATATATATATATATATATATATATATATATATATATATATAGATGGGATATTATGAGAAGGGGTCTTAAAATGAGAAGGGTGGGAAGGATTGTGGGAGTGACATGTGTCACTTTGCCACATCATCATTCCGCCAAAATTTTTACTGCATCGTGATGCAGTAAAAATTTTGGCAGAAAAAAATTTTTTTCCCGCCAAAAAAAAAATTTTTTTTTTGGCAAAAAAATTTTTTTTCCCGCCAAAATTTTTACTGCATCGTGATGCAGTAAAAAATTATACTGCATCATGATGCAGTAACCGTAATGAAGTAAAAAAAATATACTGCATCGTGATGCAGTAAAAATTTTGGCGGGAAAAAAAAAATTTTGCCCAAAAAAAATTTTTTTTTTTGGCGGGAAAAAAAAAATTTCCCGCCAAAATTTTTACTGCATCACGATGCAGTAACCGTGATGCGGCATGATGATGTGGCATGGGGATGACACATGTCACTCACACAATCCTTCCTACCCTTCTCATTTTAAGCCCCTTCTCATTGTATCTCTACCCTTATATATATATATATATATATATATATATATATATATATATATATATATATATATATATATATATGTATAAAAAAATATATACGACTTAAACATATCAATAGTAAAAAGAACTTAACGATTAATAAATATGTAAAAAATAATTATACCTTTAGATATGCCAGAAATACGTTCAATATATCCATGTTCATCCTCAGAAACATCATCTGATAAATCAACTTCCGTTGTATGTGCTATTGACTTGCCTTTGTCTTTGCCAAGGTTGTCAGGATCGGGATCCTACCTAGGATCGTTTTCGGCTTTGCAAGATCGGGATCGTAGGATCGTAGGATCGGATCCTACCTAGGATCGTTTTCGGCTTTTCCTTTACATATGTATACAAACCATTTTTAAAAACCTTCATCTCAAAAAAAGTCAAAAAAAGTAAAAAAAAAAACAGGATCGGATCGTTCACGATCCTACGAGCGATCCCACGATCCTGTAACGATCCTACCTGAAAAAAGGGTTACCAACAGGATCGGATCGTTCACGATCCTACGATCCTACGAGCGATCCTACGATCCTGTAACGATCCTACCTGAATTACGATCCCGTAACGATCCTGCTCGTTTTGTGTGTGTAGGATCGTAGGATCGTACGATCCTACGAGCAGGATCGCGATCCTGACAACCTTGGTCTTTGCTGTTACGTTGTCTTGTTGAATAAGCATTATTATTTCTAGACGGACTTGGCGAGACAATAGCTGGACTATCTGTTGCAGATTTATATAATTATAGTTATCAGTATACCTTCTGTGCATGAAATTCTCATGTAAAATGAATAGGATATGAGCGAAAGTAATTATGCTCACCAATGTGAAATTTAACTGGACTGTTATTAACTAATATTGATCTGCGAGTTCTTTTAGCAATGCTACCTGTATACCACGTTTAATCACTGGTGAACTTATAATGTGTTACAATGCCAAATTTATAGATAAAAAAATAGTCCACGACTTACTTGTAGAATTGATATCTTGGCATGGGATGTTTGCATGTATTTCAGGTGTGAACATAGTAGGACTTAGAGATCCATTAACATTGGTGGGAGACATGTTGGGGACAGGTTGGTTTATAACACTACTTGTACGATTATCTATTTTTGCAAGGACAAAAAAAAGTGATGTATAACTTCAAAAGGATTAAACATATATACTTTATAAAGGTGTTCGCGCTAAAAACATGTACCTGTCTTGGGAGGTCTTCCGCGTCGTTTAGGTATATTTCCTATTGTAACATCCGGAGAAGCACCTTCAGAAAGGTTTGGTGAAGCAACTGTAGTGGTACAATTGTCTATTGTTTCGACTTAACAACAAAAAAAAATGCAGAAAGATTAAATATAAAATACTTTATACATAGTGTACTCAAAGCATGTACCTGCTTTGGGAGGCCTTCCGCGTCGTTTAGGTACATTTCCTATTGTAGACTTGTCTGTTAACAGGATTTTAAAACAATAAGGATCATGCGTGTTAAATTTACGATGGTTACAACTAAAAGGTATATTCATAATTTATAATACCAAACTTCGTACCGGTTTCGCAAACTACTTTGGGAGGTCTTCCTGGTCGTTTAGCTACTTTTTGTACACTTTCATTGGATGCTACTTCGTTAACGTTTGGTGAGACATGACTAACTAAAGGATTCTTACGGGGACGTCCACCAAGGTTTATATTTCCTACCGTGTTTGTAACATCATTAAGAACACGACGACTGTTTTTTTCTATAGCAAACTGTGTAGTTCGGCCAGAATTAAGTTGTGGTAAAGCGACGGTTGGTACATCTTCCTTGCGTAGACGTCCACGTGCTCTCTTAAGTGGTGTAGGATTTGTGAAAATGGAATTCATATTCCCTGATTGAGAAGTTTGCAAAGTTTGGTTCATGTTTGAACATGTACCTATTACATAAACAAATATTGTCAAATAAGGTGTAAAGAACATAGAAATAAATATTTTATTAAAAAATTATGGATATTGTTACACCCCGTGCCCGCTTAGACCAAAATTTAAAACTTTTTACACGGAAACGACTCACTTTTACGGACACCTGCTTACTCTTTTGACCACTGACAAAAATCTATAAACTTTCAGACCTTGAAACTATTTTTAGATGAAAGTAGACTCAATTACCTTCAAAACGATAGGTGGCACGACCCATTTCGACTTACGGATTAAAAGATATGATTTTTCGAAAACTGCCAAAAATCTGCACAGTCGGCTCTGACAGCGTCAAGCCCAAGCCTGACAGCGTCAAGCCTTGATAGGCCAGACGAATTTTTGGAGTTTAAAGGGTGACGGCGTCAAGAAGGCCATCAAGAACAAAACTGCAATTTCACCACTAAAACCCATTTTGACCCATTTCATGACAAAACCACTTATACCACTTCCGTTTTACACCAAACTTGACCAACTTCATTATATTTACATAACAAACATGTTCCAATGACGCTTGACCCGTTTACAATCCAAAATGGGTATGTTCACACATAAACCAAACACCCCTTTAACTTTTACTATAAACACCTAAAACACTCTCGACACATCATTAGACCACCAAACCATTACACGACTTTGACACACATTATAGGACTCATAAAAGAGACTCTCGGGGGTACAACATTGACTCGAGCTCGGTATTCTACCTAGCTCCTATGCTTATTATCTCCCAAATCCGCTTCCAAATCCCTATGCTATAATCCAAGCCAAGTTATCCTCATCGCCATTAACCTACAAAACGTTGACAACTAGAAGAATAAGCTTACGCTTAGTAAGTAAAACGATAATCACATAACATCATACTTCAAATCAAACACATAAGCATCACATATCTCAAACACTTACTTAGCTACTCCACTCTCTAATTCTTGCATAATCACCTAACATCAACTTACCATCACAACCAAATTCACCACTTAGATCCTATTCATCCTAGCATATAAGCATATATCCAACCTCTTATCACTAATCACAAACATACATAATACATACATGTTAGACATCCATATAATACATGCCATCATCATTTTACTTACCTTGGTCCAAGCTAAACAACATCAAGAACATCATCAACAACAAATCTTCCATCATCATCATCATCATCGATCATCATCATCATTCAATAATCAAAACCTAATCACATAATACTCAAATACATAAACAAGGGTTATTAAACCCATCAAAACATAATCATCTTCTAACCCATATCATCATATGATCATATCTTGATCATATGATGATTACCCACTTTACTCATGAACTATAACTTCATTAAACAAGACAATAGATCACTTACTTGTGATGATTATTACTAAGGGAAGGCTATAACACTTGATCCTCATCATCTTCTTCATGGATCATCACCTACCTACTTTCCCTCTCTTTTCTTCTCTCTAAAATATCCGGCCTTCTTACTCTCTCTAAAAAATGAGAGAATTATCTAGATAAAACTAGATATAACTAGTTAGGTACAAGTTTGGGGCAAAGGCAAGGATGGTCCCTCAAGTCTCTTTTCTTCTATTTTGCCACACTAACTTATAATACATGTTTAACACTTGGCAACTTAAGCCCTTATAGTTACTCAACACATTTTATATGACTACATAGTCATACTTTGACTACTAATTGGCTATCAGTTTGACTAAAACGTTACATTTATTTACTAGCCAATCACGTAAGGCCTTTATCTATTTTCATCTAGGGTGGGGTTCCAATACCCGGGAAACGGGTCTAACAGATATAACATTACTTGTAGTCATGTAATGTATAGGAGGTCGTTAAGAATGCATAGTAGGTAATACATCAACAACACTTGAATATCTCGAACGTTGGACGGGATTTGTTGACATGCCTACATTATAATTATTTTCAAAATCTTGACTAATAGTAGACAATATTCCTCTATCATGATAAACTGCTTTAGGTTGATAAGTGTGTTGGTTACACAGAATTTTACATTTCTGCCATTGATAATTATTCGACGTACCTATAAAAAAGGTATAACATAAAAAAATGTCAATCATAAAGATTTCATTGTGAGTCTAACATACAACAAATGCATAAGATAAACATGTAATAGTAATAAAACCGTACTATCAATATATACATATATGATCATAACGTACCAATAGGTATAAGAGTTGTCGGCATATATACAGCGTACACTGAAGAGCATTATTGTATGGCAAATCATTGAAAGATAAAACATCATCATTTAGGGTATTGTCTGTCGTAACAGACTTTCTCTTGTTGCGGATATCTGAATGATCTTTTGATGGGTTTACTGATTATCCATCAACAACAAATCGTGACAATAATCAAACATTTTTGAAATTTTATACAAACAAAAAAACTATTATAACGTAAAAAAAAAATTGTATATATGTAAATAAAACAACACCAAAAACTAAAAACTTACATGAAGAATTGTTCGCCATTTGATCGGATAAAACATGGGAGTCATTCGAACTTAAGAAACCAGATGAAGAAATATTGTTTGACCTTTGATCACTTTGCATACCAACTGTTGATACAAAAGTTGGGCGTTCCTTGATAGGACTTCTATTCTCGTACCAATTCGAATCTTAATGCTTGATGAGACCTGCGCACTAAGAAAAAGAACAAACACCGTTAGGCTTATCGAGGGATTGTCTCCCCCGATTATCCTCCGGCGTGAGAGTAAGTAATCGAACGTAGGGTTTAGTTTATGGTTAGGGTTTATTGAAGATCGTACCTCTTACCGAGGGCTGGAATGCCCTTTATATATGCACGAAACCCTAGTAGGTTTCGTGTTCCCTACTCTTCGGCGTGTTAGCCGACATCGGGTATATGGTATATATCTTCTTTATTTAGAAGATATTCTATATATTATCCGGAAATAACTTTGGGCTTGGGCCTTGTCGACCCAAGCCGCATAACTGGTAGTCCAGTTGCGGCCCATACGTGGTGGGCTTAATTGTTAGTATTGTTCACTAACCGGGTTCGTGACCCGGGTCTAGACTATACGTCATCATGTCCCCCCAGTCTAGTGTGCGCAGGGTGAGACCTGCGGATGCTAGACTAAGGTCTTGTCGAAATAATTCCTCACGCGTACGCGGGAAGCTTTCAAAAATATACCGCCTAAAAATCCACGTGGAATGTATCTAGTCCAAAAAAGTGCAATTGGGGTACCTTGGGAAGTGGAGAGGTTGCCCACTTGCCTTGTCCCGTCTTTTATCCTAGCCACACGATTTGAGCTAGTGGGGTACACGTGGCGATCATCTGTGGTGGATAGGAAAAGTATATAAACTACCGCCGCTTATTCACTGTGACATCCACAGTTAAAAAATCACACTTCCACCATTTTCACATCTTCAAATCTTCTTCCAAAAAAAAAAAAGATAATTCAAAGGTAATTGCGCGTGCGCACATAATCTAAGTCACAATATGGTAGCGCAACTTCATGATTTTCATTCTAACATAACCGAGGATGAACTGATTCAGTTCACCTCGGATTACTTTATCCCTATGGGCCTGCGCCCAGAGGTACCCGGTCCGAATGACACCATCGCGGATTTCCCTGCTGGGAAGGTGGGGTTATATACGCGCTTTTTCGAGTGGGCGAATCAGCGCGTCCCCATCTCCGTGTTACTGAGTGACATACTCAATTATTACAATCTCCACATCTCCCAGTTGCATTGTATTGGTGCTGGGAAGATTGCTAACTTTGAGGTGAACTGTCGCTTGTTGGCGATTCACCCAACCCTCCACTTATTCCGCGCGTTTTATCACGCAACGTGGTCAAATGGGTGGGTTACCTTCGCGAAGCGCGTTGGAAAGTTACAGTGTTACGTGCAGAAGGTAGATAAGCTCAAGGATTGGAGGGAAAAATTCTTTTGGGTTGATGAAGCCGTCTTCCCTGACCATTTTCCATTTTACACCCGTGCCGATCTGCCCAAGGATGAGCGCCCCCTGAGACGTGGTATAACGCGGATCATGCGGCGATCATTGATGAGAACCGTATTCCCATCAAGCCATATCCGGAGGCGTTCCTGGTGCATATGGGCATCAGTCGTAACTACTTTGAGCATGAGACGGAGGTCCCCACATTCTTGAATGCGGATGGCACGGGTGGGTGCTCCTTCTGTCGCCTTACTGTCGTTATTAGTGTAAGCGCTTCTTCTTTTTCCATACTTTATGTAACTTGCTTTTCTTTGTTTACTTGATGCGCAGAGATGGATCTGTTCGCTGTTGTGAGGCTGGAGAATCCGCGTGCTGTGGCGGTGGGAGTGCGTCCTCTGGGGGACGGTGAGCAGACGATTCTGCAGGCGACGGCAGGGCGCGTCGTGGATTTGGTTATCCCAGATCCCGAAGGCTCCCCTGATGTGATTGTAGCTGAGCCAATACAGGAGGTGGCTCCTCCTGTGCAGCAGGGTCCTGACGCTGCGCAGACTCCTCCCCCTGATATGGTGATCCATTTAGAGGAGTCCGATAGTGACATGGAGGAGAGCTCCCCACTGACGCGCAAGAGAGCGCTTAGTGGTGATGATGAAGGTCCTTCCAAAAGGCTGCGGACTGAGGCTGGGGAAAGCTCGTCTTTTACTGAGGTGCAGATGAAGTAAGTACCTTAATTATCAGTTATAAACTTTTGTCAAGTTATATTTTGTGCTAATCTTTTTTCCTTCGTGTCCTCAGTGTGGGCGTTGATAAGTCTGGTGCAGGTGTGTCCACGGCGGAGACTGAGGCTGAGAGGGATGTGCTCTCAACTCCTCCCCCTATGTAGGTGTTTTTTAGCATTTTCCTTAGTATTTTGTGTATGCTTGACCGTGCACTAACCTTGTCTCGTGGTGTTTTTTGCAGTGAAAAGCCTGTGGAGGACGCTGTCGTCCTAGATGGGAGTGCGCCACATGAGGTGAGTCATGCTCTGGACGGGGCGCGTTCACCGAGGGATGTTGAAGTGGAGTCAAGTCCGTTTGACTCCACGATGGAGGAGCTTGCCTCTATCGCTGTGCGCCAGTCTGAGCTGGTGACGCAAGCAAGGGTGCACAAGTCTGAGGAAATTTCCAGACTGCAGGCGCAATTGGCGTCTGTGCAGGCTGAATTAGCAAGCTCTAAAGCTGAGCAGCTGAGCTCCAAGGCTAAACTGGAGTGCGCGGAGGCGTCTGCGCGAAAAATGGGTGAGGAGAAGGTCATGGTGATGGCTGAGTTGGAGCGGGAGCGCGCTTTTGCAGACCGTCAGAGGCGTAACTCGTTGTGGGCGCTGAAGTACTTGCAACAGAATAGGAGCAAGCACTTTGCCAATATCGAAGAGTTCCGCAGCCGCATTGAGCTTGCCCTGAAGACGCAAGAGGAGAAGCTCCGCCAGCTCAGCATTGAGTACGATGAGGAGCTATACCCCCATCTTGTTCAGTCTGTGGCTGAGCGCAGGTATATGCTAATTTACTTCCTTATAACTTGTATATGTGTTGGACCTTCTTTCTTTAACACTTGTGTTATTTTGTAGGTGGTTGATCAGCCATGGTCTTCGTCTGGCCGCCATGTGTACGCTGGAGCATCCTGAGGTCACCGCATCCTTTGGGAAGGTTGTGAATTGCGCTATTGCGCACGGTGAGACCTCGGCCGCAGACAAGCTTGCGGAGGCCAAGTTGCTGACTGTGCCGCTTGCTGAGGTGCCTGGGTATAAGGCGGATGCCCATGCTGAGCTTGTTGCTGCCATGGAGGAGCTAAAGAAGCTTGAGCTTCCGCATATTGCTCTCTTGGAGCGTGATCAGGACCAGCCGATCAACGTGATCATGGCGGGGCTCACTCTTCCTAGGCATCTACAGGATGATGCAGAGCAGCAGGTGGACTTCTACTTGAAGCCTGATGTGGCGCAGTTGAAGGTACCCATTTTTGCTCAGCCTCGTGACATTCTGAATCCTTTCCGTCTTGAGAAAGAGATTTCTCTGCAAAGATCGCTAAATGCGCATGTTTCCAGGGTCGCACGAAAGAAAGGCGAGAAAGGAAAGGCCATTCTGTGCGGCATAGGCGCTGCGCATCAGCCTAGGTCCGATGGTGTGCCTGTATGCGTGGCCACTGTGTCCCTTGATGATGCAGAGTTGTTGAAGAGGCTTGCGGATGCAAAGGAAGCGGCTCTGAGTGGGGGCTCCAGCCAATTAAGGCGTACTTATAGTATTTAACTTTTTTGTACAAGTCTTTTTGTAGAAACGTATTCTATAAATAAAAAGTTGCTTTTTGTACTTAGTGTTTTTGTAACTTCTAAATGCTTATGCTTTTGACCTTGTAGATCTTGTATGACTTATGTATCTTTGCGTGAAGATATCTTTAAGTGTCTAAGCGTGTTTTAGAAAGAGAAGAATCATAATCGTGTATGAATTTCCTTAAATATTGACCGTAGTCGTGTATTGAATTTGTCTAACTTATTGTAAAGAAAGAAATCACAGTCGTCTATGTATTTTTGTAAGTTTACTTGTCGTATTGTACTTTTAAGGAATCAAGAGTCTTGATTTCCTGAGTTGTTAAACGCGCACAGTGTGCTTTATCGCGCATCCGTCGTGGGGTGCGTGAGGAGCTTGCGCCAACGTCTTGAGCGCAAGGTGTTTAACAAGGATTCGTGATCCGGTGTTGATGGGTTTGCAACCCTTTTACTCAACGAGTAGTTTATTAGGTTTACTCATCCTTTCTGCCATCGTGGGTCTTAGTGTGTGCATGCACGCCATGTAGGCAAGAATATAACAATATTGAAACATGATAATAAAAGATGCAAACAATAAAGTTAAATGTGTTATGGAGTTAGCTAGAAACCATAACGTTTTATTAATACTTGCAAGTTTTGAAAAAGAATGTTTATCTAGATAATTCATAAAAATAAAATTACATGGATCTTTATTGAGGGCACTTTCTAAAGCGCATTAGTGTCCATGTTAGGCCGTAGCCTTCTTCAAAGATAGCACCGTTTAAGGTTGCGGACGTTCCATGTTCGCTGTAGTTCATTTCCGTCCTTGTCGCGTAGCTTGTACGCTCCATTGCCAAGTGCTTCTATCACCTCGTAAGGTCCTTCCCACTTTGGTCCTAGCTTACCAGTGTCTTCTGCGCGGCTTGAGTCATTGTCGCGGTACACGAAGTCGCCTGGTCTGAATGAAGTGCTGCGTACTTTGGTGTCATAGTATTTTTTCATTCTTGACTTAGCTTTCTCTTCGCGTATTGCTGCGCGCTCACGTCGCTCTTCCAACAGATCTAAATCTATGCGCCGCTCATCGTCATTGGTTGCCACGTTAACTTCCGCAGTACGGATGGTTGGCATTCCAATTTCAGCTGGTATAACCGCTTCTGTCCCATAGACCAAAGAGAAGGGAGTGTCCCCGTTGCTAACCTTGATAGTTGTTCGGTGCGCCCAAAGAACATGTGATAGTTCTTCTACCCATCTACCTTTGTGTCTGTCCAGGCGCGCTTTTATTCCTTCGCCAAGGCTTCTGTTTGCGCGCTCGACCAGACCATTGGTTTGTGGATGAGTTACTGATGCAAAGTGCTGCGTGATGTTCAGCTGTTCGCACCAGTCCTTGAAAGGGTTATCACGGAATTGTTTTCCGTTATCAGAGATAATTTCTCCAGGTAATCCAAAGCGACATACTATGTTGTCCCACACGAATCGTTTCACCTGGTTACCTGTTATAGTCGCTACTGCCTTTGCTTCGATCCACTTGGTAAAGTAATCTATTGCCACAATGAGGAATTTCAATCCTCCTGCGGCAATGGGGAAAGGTCCAGCGATGTCGATACCCCATTTGTAGAAGGGCCATGGCGATGTAATAGGTGTTAGTTCATGTTGTGGTCGGCGCGGAATAGGTCTGTGAACTTGGCAATCGTTGCACTTCCGTACCAAGTCGCGTGCGTCACGGTGCATAGTAGGCCAATAGTATCCAGACCTTAGGGCGCGCGCCACAATGGACCGTGGTCCTGAGTGCATGCTGCATGAGCCTGCGTGGATCTCTCGAAGTACATAATCTGCCTGGAGAGGTCCAACACACCTAAGCCATGGTTGTAGGAATGAGCGTCTATATAAGACGTCGTCTCTGAGCTCGAATCGCTGCGCTGTGCGTCGGATTCTTCGAGCTTCCTTCTGTTCTTGGGGAAGTATGCCCTTGCTGATGAAGTCAATGATTGGTGTCATCCACGTAGGATTTTCCTCTTCTATCACCGTGGATATTTCCATATCTGTGATTGACTTGTTTTTTAGGGTTTCCACCAAAACTTGTTTTGATAGATGCGCAAAACTGGTGGATGCAATTTTGCTCAGCGCATCTGCTTTCCTATTTTCACTCCTGGGAACCTGCTTGATGATAAATCTATCGAAGTTTTGGATCAGGGATTTGGTCTTTTCGAGGTATTGGATCATGTGTTCCTCCTTTGCTATATATTCTCCTGACACGTGGTTAGCCACTAGCCGTGAGTCGACGTTTACCTCTAGGTTGCGTGCACCCATTTGAGTTGCGATGCGTAACCCAGCTAGGAGTGCTTCGTATTCTGCCTCGTTGTTCGTGGCTGTGAATTCAAAACGCAGTGCGTAGGTGAATTCAACTCCTTCTGGGTTGGTGAGAATAAGGCCACCTCCTGATCCATCTACGCATGAGGATCCATCAGTAAATAGAATCCATGGTTCTTGGAGTTCCTCCTTGCTTGTCGCAGATGGAGTGTCTGTATCCGGCTTCTCAATGATGAAGTCGGCCAATATCTGCCCTTTAATTGCAGTGCGCGGCCTGTATGATATGTTATGCTCGCCCAGTAACACACTCCATTTTTGTAGGCGTCCCGATGCGTCGGGTTTCGATATAACCTGTTTGATGGGTTGGTCTGTGATAACAGCGATTGGGTGCGCCTGGAAGTACCTGCGCAGTCTTTTCGCTGCAAACACTAAGGCTAGGACCAACTTCTCCATTGCAGTGTAGTTAATCTCCGTCTTCTTGAGTGCCTTACTAACAAAATAGATGGGTGTTTGGACGGAGTTCCTGTCTGTCAATAGCACTGCGCTGACTGCTCCTTGGGTCGCAGATAGATACATGATCAGCTCTTCCCCTGGTCTGGGTGCGACAAGTTTTGGGAGTGCTGCTATGTGTTGCTTGAGCTGTTGGAAGGCTTCTTCTGCTTCCGCAGTCCACCTGAAGTCTCCCTTTTTGGTGCACTTCTTGAGTGTCTTGAATAGGGGAAGTGACTTGTCTGCTGATTTGGATAAAAATCTGTTCAATCCGGCTAGCTTGCCGTTTAGTGATTGAACTTCTTTCAGTGTGCGCGGTGAGGGGAGGTCAATGACTGATTGAGTCTTCTCTGGGCAAGGCTTGATCCCATCGGGTTCTATCAAATACCCGAGAAACATGCCTTCCGTAGCGCCAAACGTACACTTCTTGGGGTTCAATTTCATGTTGATTCTCCTGAGTGTTTTGAACGTTTCCTCCATGTCGCGCACTAGCTCTTCCTCTGTATGGCTTTTGATGACGAGATCATCGACGTAGACTTCCAAGTTGCGTCCCACTTGCTTCTCGAACGCGGTGTCCACCAATCTTTGATATGTTGCTCCTGCGTTTTTTAGGCCGAAGGGCATCTTTGTGTAGCAATAAACCCCTTGACTTGTGTGGAAGGCCGTCTTTTCTTCGTCTTCCTTCGCCATTTGAATTTGGTGGTATCCCTTATATGCGTCCAGGAAGCATTTGAAGGGATATCCACACAGAGACTCAATCTTCCAGTCTATCTCCGGTAGAGGATAGCAGTCCTGTGGACATGCTTTATTGAGATCTGTGAAGTCTACGCACATTCTCCAACTGCCATCGCTCTTCTTTACCATCACTGGGTTAGAGAGCCAGTCATGGTAGTAGACTTCACGCATGATGCCTGCGTCTACTAGTTTATGTACTTCATCCAGGATGGCTTTTGCGCGGTCCGGGGCTTGTCCGCGCTTTTTCTGTCGTATTGGAGGGTATCCTTGTCGGATTTGTAGCTTGTGTTCCGTGATGGAACGTGGCACTCCTGTCATGTGCTTTGGCTCCCATGCAAAAATATCTAAGTTATTCTGCAAGAGTGCGCATATAGCTGATTTGCCTTTGTCGGACAGAGACCCGCCGATAGATATTTGTTGATCCGGGTAGTCAGGGTGAATGGCGACCTTTAGGTTTGGGACTTTGACTGTGCGCTGCGCTGGAACATTGCCTACGTCATTTGTCACTGAGTTACACTCTTTGGGTGGTATGGTGGTATTGTAAAGAGTGACAATACCTCCTTCCACTGGGAACTTTAGCATCCCATGCGCTGTGGATGGCACGGCGCGGATTGATGATATTCCAGGCCTCCCGATGATGCCATTGTACGGAGAGGGGGATTTGATTACCATAAAGTTCATCCAGGTGGTTGTAGAATGTGGTTTGTCACCAACTTCTACAAATAGACGTAATTGCCCCATGGGCCATATCTTCTCCCCTGTGAAGCCAGTAAGCGATGTTGTGGCTGGGATCAACTGACTCTGTATCTCAGGTCGCAGCTTTTTGAAACAGTGTTCATATATAATATCGGCGGATGCACCTCCATCTATATACATGCGACGGATGTCGTGACCCCCCGTATGTATTTCGATGGTAAGTGGATCCACTACTGCGTTGTTCGCAGTCAGGGAGGGGAAAGAAATTTCGTTTTCTTTAGAAAAACTTTGGCTGACTTTTTGTCTTGTCGCGCGCGGCCATGACTGTATCATGTAGATGATGTCTGCCTTTTCTCTTGGCGTTTCTTTCTTGGCCCCTGGTTTTGGTTTGTCTTTCCCTTCTCTGATGTTTTTTACGAGGTGGTCCATCTTTCCTTCCTTTACCAATTTGTCAATTAGTTGGCGTAGTTGGACGCATTCGTTAGTTGTGTGGCCCTTTTGTCCATGGTATTCGCAATAACCATTCCCTATGCGTTTATCCTCTGGGGTGCGGATTGGTGGTGGTTTCGGGAAGTTCGCACCCTCTGTCACAAATATCTCCCTTGGGGTTTTTGTGAGGGGTGTGTATCTATCATTCTCTCTTCCACTCCCTTGGTTGCGATAGCCTCTGCTGCGGTTGTTACGATTGCCACCCTGGTCATTGGATTGTCTCCTTGACTCTTCTTGTGGTCTATGGTTCGAATAGCCTTTTTTGCTATCCGCAGCGGCTTCTTCTCCTTGGACAAAAGACCTCGTGCGCTTCATGAGCTCATCGAAAGTTAAAGGAACCTTATCGTTTAACTTTTTTATCAAATCTGGGTTATTGATCGCATTCATAAAACCCGATATTTTTAATATCTCTGGGCACGCCTTGCATTTCATGCATTCATCCTTAAAGCGTTCCATGAAAACGCTTGTGGATTCACCTTGTCGCTGTTTAACCCTAGCGAGTTCGACAGGGTTTTTGGCGCACTTCTTTCTTTGAGTAAAGTTTAGGCGAAATGCCCTTCGCAACTCTTCAAACCCACCAATGCTTCTACGTGGAAGCTTGCTAAACCAGTTGCGCGCATTCCCTACTAATGTAGAGTTGAACATATGGCACCAAACAGGTTGTGGCCAATTTTCGATAGTGGCTGCTGATTCGAAAATTTTTAGGTGATCATCAGGATCACCTGTCCCATCATATGTTTTTACATTAGCAGGCATGCGCCTTTTCTTGTTCTCAGAAAAATCGCTGATGCGCCTAGTAAACGCATCAACCTTGTGACGACGCCAGGGAAGAGACATGTCTTCATCTTCCTGGTCGCGGTATTTTTCTCTTGATTTCCAGTGTCCAGTCTCGCTGTCCGAGGAATCTCTTGAAGATGAGCGGACTCTTTTGTGACGCTTGCGTCGACTATCATCAGAGTCTGAGCTTGCTCCCCTGTGGCGCTTGCGCCGACTATCCTCAGAGTCGGGGCTTGAGGGGCTTTCACTCGGGGAGCATCGTCGCCCGAGCCTATCTTGGATTTTGCGCTTGCCAAGCCTAGCGTGGACATTGGCGCGCCGCTCACTTTCTTCAGGTTCCGCTAGATGTTGAAGGTCGGCTGCTTCATCGTCCACAACCTTCCTTCCAATCCTGGCGAACACTGGTTGTTTACGGCTATCCCTCTCGCGTCTTTCCTTTCGGTAGCGCGGTGGGGATGCGTCAGGATTAGGGTCAAAGTTGAGTCTGCCGTGCAGACTTTGGCTTGACCTCTTCTTTGCCTCCTCTCGCATGAGCGCAGTCAAGGCTTCGTAGTTTTGGGATACAAAGTCGCTTGGCGCTAGTTCGGAAGTGACTCCTTCAAGCGCGAAGGAGTCCGTTTCCAAGGCAAGATCCTTGTTTCGGATAGGCGCGTTGGGAGGTTCAGTGAAGTTCACCTCTGGCATGGTAAAAGGAGTGCGCTCCAGGTCTACCGCGCTAGTACTTGTCGTAATAGCGGGGGTAGTCTTGGTAAGCGATTCCACTGCAGGGAAGACCTGATCCGAGTACACTCCTAAGCTTTTAGGTATGCTGGTTGTTCCAGGGGTCTGCTTAGGGAGCGCATCCGTTTGGTGCTTCTTCCCTAGTGGATCATCCTGCGCTTTCTTCCCATGCGGACTCTTGTGACTTCCGTGTTTCGTCATTCTAGTGCTTGGTAAAAACTCTTAGTGTAGGGTCCCACGGATGGCGCCACTTGTTGATACAAAAGTTGGGCGTTCCTTGATAGGACTTCTATTCTCGTACCAATTCGAATCTTAATGCTTGATGAGACCTGCGCACTAAGAAAAAGAACAAACACCGTTAGGCTTATCGAGGGATTGTCTCCCCCGATTATCCTCCGGCGTGAGAGTAAGTAATCGAACGTAGGGTTTAGTTTATGGTTAGGGTTTATTGAAGATCGTACCTCTTACCGAGGGCTGGAATGCCCTTTATATATGCACGAAACCCTAGTAGGTTTCGTGTTCCCTACTCTTCGGCGTGTTAGCCGACATCGGGTATATGGTATATATCTTCTTTATTTAGAAGATATTCTATATATTATCCGGAAATAACTTTGGGCTTGGGCCTTGTCGACCCAAGCCGCATAACTGGTAGTCCAGTTGCGGCCCATACGTGGTGGGCTTAATTGTTAGTATTGTTCACTAACCGGGTTCGTGACCCGGGTCTAGACTATACGTCATCACCAACAACTCTTTCAATATTGTTTATATAACCCTTATCAAAATTTTCTCTTCCAGTGAATTGATTCATTATTGTTCCTTTGGTTATTCATCTAATGATACATGAAATTTATATCAAGTTGTGCGACACAATTATGAATATCGTTACATACAATTGCTGCAAATAAAGGAAATCTAAATTTTAAATTCATTCCATATTTGAATGATTGATTCCGAAAATTATGTAGGTTTTAAACAAATAAGTCAGCATTCATAATCAGATTAACAAACACTTTTGTAACCTAATAATAATTAAATGAGGCCCAATGTATATACTAAATCAGTGTAACATAATGTACAGGCCCAATTCCTCATTCATATGTGATTAGTTGTTGCTTTATGTTGTTTATACGATTTAGAAACTAATGTAAAGGCCCAAATCCTCATTTATATGTGATTAGTTGTTGATTTATGTTGAATATCAGCTTTAGAAACTTGCTTGTTCACTGTCGTTTTAGTATTGATAATGTACATTAATATTGCTATTGAGATATAAACATGATAAGGTTATATATAAATGATAACTCACAATATACATTAACACTATACACATTCATTGTAAAACACATTATTTTTTAGATTGTTGATATTCAATAGGGTATACTCCTTGAAAATTGCATACGTGTAAGCGATTGAATTACATCGTCATGATAATTTTATTCGAATAATTGAAAAACGTGGAACGAAAAATTGCTTGTATTCATTATGCATAACATGTTAATAGCCTATCAATTTGTTTTATCAAAAATCGCTATCAGAACTCTCATCATTAGTTTCATCAGCAATATTTTCATCATTGATAAAGCTTATATATTAATCAAATTCAAATTTATATAAACCCATCAAAGAATAGATAATTCAACAAAAAAAAAACACATCAAAATAAATTGATAATTCAAATTCAAATTTATATAAAATGTTATCAACAACAAAATTGATAATTCAAATTCAAATATATATAAAAATGTCATCAACAAAAAAAGGCATCAAAATACAACTTAACAATTAAACTTAGGTGATTTTTCTGGATCAAACGCTAAATGAACATTGTCATAGTCCATTGCTTCCAAAGGCTCATCGTCAGTGAAATCTTCTGGTTCCTCAAGCTCATGTTTTTTTAATTTTCTTTTGATTGCAGCCTTTAGCTTATTTGGTTTAGTCTTCGACCTTCGTTTCATGTTACGCTTTACATAGGCTTCCCATTTTTTTTGTCTTGCTTTAGCCTGTAGAGAAAACCACAACTCGGCAGGATGCGAGACAGAGCTTGTTGCATCATCCTTTGATTCAACATTGATTACTTCTAACAAAGATTAAACAATTTATAAGATTAGCAAAAGAAAAAATAAATTTATTTATAATTATACAACTAAGTAAATGATTACTATTACTACTATTTATATTCACATGTTATAAATAATTCTGGATTATCAACAAAAACTTGTAAACAATCATAAACTAACCTGTTGACCCAACAGATTCTTTTGTAGAGTTTTCCTTTACTGACACTATTCGATTCTTCCTGCTATGTCAAAGTAATTGTTATAACGTAAAAACACGGTAGAAGAAAAGCAAAGAATAGACAAATGACTCTTAAACTTACCTGGGGAGGTTGTCTTCATCTTGGTCATTTTCAGCAGGTCGTTTTGGCATATTGGTTAAAGGAAACATGATGAGTAGCTTATGTTAATTATAATTTGTTTGTGAATTGTGAATGACGAATAAAAACAGGTTTTATAGTGCACAAGAACACTGAATCGACATGCTATTATTTAAGGAAGTTGTCCATGAAGTGTTGAAAGTTGTTACATTTTAATTATAGGATGGTAATCATTTCCTAAAAATGGTTATAGTTTGTTGCAAAATATCCTGTATTTGTTTAGGATGATGATACTTTTTTAAAACATTGATTGATTTGATATTTTGAATACATATTAAGAGCATAATTTGCCTAAATAATCTAACATCATAAGCTTCGCATTGTTGCTGTATGGGTGGTTGGGTTTGTTTATATAAGGACACTTAAATTTTTATTGCAAAATTGCAAATAAACATTGAATGTTAATTTGTCCATGAACAACTTATCGTGTATTATAAGGATTAATTGTTTTCAAGAATCGTGATTGGGTTAATATTGAATAGCAATCATTCTTTGACGAATGCATTTGTGTACGCGATTGAACTACATAACGATAATTTTATTCAAATAATTGAAAAAACGTGGAACGAAACATTGCTTGTATGCATTATTCTTAACATGTGAATAACAAATAAATCTATATTCTCAAACTTTGTTGTCCAAACTGTTATGAGTAGCTTCATCATCAAGATTTGCATCATCGATTAAACTGTCAAATTCATCAGTAGCTTCATCTTCATCCTCTGAAAATTGTTCAACAATCAAGTCTTCTAAATGGATGTGGTCATCAGTTTCGTTATCAATGTTTTCACCACTAAGTTGTGAATCGTCTTTTGCCTCTTCATCAATCAAGTTGTCAAAAATTTGTGTCATACTTACAGCATCATCATTTTCTTCATCACTTGGTTCATCCATAACACGATAAGTTTCTTTTTTTGAAAAGCAAGTTGGCTTAGCATTTTTCGAACGCTTGAAGCAAACTGGATTGTCATCATCCGAATCCTAATTTATATTATTCATGAAGAAAAAAATGAATTAGTAATAAGTAGAATTAGAGTGATAATCTGTTAAGTGTTTATTAAAGTAAAAACATGTAATATGGATAAAATATTTATATACCAAATGTTCATTATTTTTTGTGTGATCTTCACACTTTTTGCTATTAGATACGTGGGCATCCTTCTCATCATCAGAAGACAGAATAGTAATAATGTTGTTGCTCATTTTACTATCTTCTTTTGCTTGTCTTTCGCGTTTCTTGGTGATGGGGAAATCCTGCATGTTATTTAAATAAAAAATAAGGAAGAACATAGTGAATAATAATATGATAAGAGGTCACACATACCAAATCATCATCAGATAGGATAATCAAATTGTTATTCATGGATTCACGATTTGCTTCATTTGGATGTTCTTCAGCATTGAAAACCTGTGAATGTGATAAATATGTTACAATACATATAGTATACATTATACATTTAACGCAATAAAATGAAATATATATATATATATACACGATATACAAAAAACAAAATATTTAACCGTAGGTGATTTAGGGTGATCCATGAAGTAGTGAACGGAAAAATATTATATAATTAGAGATGATGATGCTTTATGTTATTTATATACACTCGACATGAAGCAATTTTAGGAAATGATATGGTATTCAAAATTTTAAAATGTGGATTGAAGAATATCATTCAAAAGTTAAATGTTTGTTATGTATATTTTCGGATGTGATTATGGTCAACTTCAGATGATAATTTGGGTTTAAAATATAGTGAGATATGATATGATATTTAAGTTTAAATAAAATTGGTGCATGGTTTATTTTTGAATGTTGTTTTTTTGATGAATCAATATAGACGAAAAAATGTTAAACACATAAATATTTGGTACATTTAGAACAATGTAAAGTGGAAATCTTATAAATTATGAATTGGGACTTTACCCAATTTATGTAATGATCCATTGTGACCATTGTGCCTAATTGAGATATATTTGGTTAAAAAAAAATGGAACATTGTGATAACCAAAACAAAATACTTATATTATGAGATTATCATTTATAATTATTGAGGATGTTATTTTTAGAAAAACAATGTAAATTTGTAAACAACTTTATAATACAAAATAGTTAGTTGAGCCCAACAATAATATTCTTGTTACCAAATTGTTTAAGCCCAATTTCATTTTTCACAAATGATGATGTTTATTACTTGTTCAAGCCCATATTTTAGAAAAAATTGACTTAATTGTTACTGAAACAAGAATATATTTTTTTAATTCCATTAAACTTGGTATAGCCAAATGATTAATATTCTAACTCTTGTTTGTCCGTAACCACTGTTTATTATCATTCCAAAACACAACTGAAAATTAAACTGTCTTATAATGAGTTTAAAGGACATTTTATTGTTACTTGAAGTAATAAGCATATTTGTAATTGGAAATATCATTCCTACTTAACGTGGTTGGTAATTGTGAAGTAACAATCTACTCCTTTTTATAAACGCCAGGTTTGAAGTTAAAAACTAATGTGTTGGTGGTTTAACTACATTAAAAATGCATGTATAGTTTATTTAAAGTTAGATGAATTCAGATTTTACATGGTTTGGCCAATTATACATTTTGGATCATTATAAGGGTTACTTATGTTGATTGGTATTTTACGTATTATTATTTGATAGGAAAGTTAAATAAAAATAATGCAGGACAGAAACTAATGAAAACCCATATGTTTAAGCCCAACAATCATATTCTTGTTAACAAATTGTTTAAGCCCAATGTCATTTTTCACAAATGATTATGTTTATTACTTGTTCAAGCCCATATTTTATAAAAATTTGAATTAATTGTTAATGACATAAGAATATTTATTTTAATTCCATTAAACTCGGTATAGCTTCATGATTAATATTCTAACTCTTGTTTGTCAGTGACCGCTGTTTATTATCATTCCAAAACACAGTAGAAAATTAAACTGTCTTCTATTGAGTTTAAAGGACATTTTCTTGTCAGTTGAAGTAATAAGCATATTTGTAATTGGAAATACCATTCCTGCTTTGAAAATGTTTAGGGAAAGTTGTTCACGTACATTTGACTATTTGAGCTTGTTTATTCAACATGGTAAAGATTTAGGTAAAGTTGTTGATGTACATGTAACTATTGACATGATTTGGTTAAAGATAACAAAATGGTTGATATCAGTTTATTCTAATTGTATGCGGTTGTCATACAAAATATTTTATACTATTGTTGATACATTGAGCATGTATAGGACCGGTAACAAATCATAGTTAACGTGGTTGATAATTGTGAAGTAACAATCTACTCCTTTTTATAAACTTAAAATAATTAGTTGGAAACTAATGTGTTGGTGGTTTAACTACATTAAAATGCATGTGTAGTTTTTTTTTTTTTTAAAGTTAGATGAATTAAGATTTTACATAGTTTGGCCCATTATACATTTTGGATCATTATAAGGGTTAGTTACGTTGATTGGTATTTTACATATTATTATTTAACTCATGTATATATGGATTAGTAAAAAATATTTGACACAATATCTTTGTACCGTGTATAATGTATTCAATAAGGTAATCATCAAAGCTACCACAACTTCTGCTACAGTAACTCTTCTTCTTCCTCTGCTTTAACAAAGATTCAGGTAATCTTTATTTTTTATTTATTTATTTTTTTTCTTAATGTTATGCATGTGTTTAGATGATCATCTATCTAAGGATCCCTTTCCTTGCGTCGTTAATTACTGACGACATTATTAAGAAGAATGCGTAATTGCATCTTCAGTTAGAAAGTGCAATAAGATTAGGATTTATTTTATACAATGTTTAGAGCCTATGAGTTACTTATAATTTGTAGTTAGTTTTTGATTTTGAAAAAAAATGTGTAAAACATGAAATTGAATGTTCCTTTGAAAGTAGATAATTAGTTTACATTGGGTTGTTAAAGCAAACTTATGAATTATGAATTTTCATGTTGATCATTAGGGTATATATGTTCAAGAGTTTGTAAAAACAAAAAAATACAGAGTAAAGTTCAATATAATACAAATAGTATATTATTGTTAGTTTTATGTGTATTTTGACACGTATAGAATTAATTTGGTAGGATTATGACGACTATGGAGTTTTTGGCAACGATAAACCCAGAAAATTATGAATATTCACAGGTATTTCAGTGTTTAAATTTATGATATAGGACAAAGCTAATGTTAGTATAGTTGTTAAAAGTAATGTTTTTGCAACATGTTTGAAGATACTACCACCTGCTTACCTCCGAGAAGGATACAATGGCAATCACCATCTATATTTGACTGGCCACCAAGGCTATAAATTCAAGGTAGAATTAACTTTAAAAAGGAATGGCACAATAGAGGTTCATGGTTTAAAATGGAACCAGTTTGTTTCGAGACACTTTGATGACGGAGTTAGGGTGTTGCATTTTGTCGAGGAGGGAGAGGACTCGTTTTATGTGACAGGGTATAATGCTAAAGGAATAGAATATGGTGGTTATGAAGGAGTCAGTGGAAGGATGGCGAGGTTTATGACACGTCATCACACATACCCAAATATAGCACAGGTAACCCATATTAACGTATTTGAAATTACATGAAATGAGGCAATGTGTATCCAATAAAATAGTTGTTTTGTTCATAAAACCTCATTATTGACTATCACTCTGTTTGCAGACAATCGATGCATCTTTCTTGGAAGGAGTATCGCAAAACGCAGAAATGTATGTTTTGGCTAATGGGAACCTGTTGCCTATGCGTGTGCAACGTGTTAATGGGGGCATGTTTGAAATGGATAGTGGTTCATGGAATACTGTGGTTGAAACTCTTGAGCTTGAAATGGGAATGACAATAGTGTTTGCCAAAAATCCTTTTAATCGGTTGTTCTTAATGGCATTTGACGGTGATGGCACGGCACACACGGACGTCATTTTTCATGGTACAAACCGTTTGAGAAGAGTTCAGCTACCATTGGAATATCATGAACTTAGTAAGTTATACAACTAATTATTCTTCAAGTTTGAATTATGTGACACAACAGCATATACAAATTTTATTTGGCGTTAAGTAAGGTATGTGTAAATATAAATGACTTTTGTGCACTTGCAGATGATGATCGAATGAATCATATCTGCCAATGGGACTGGCACAGGGATCACTACCAAGAAGACGATGATACGTTCTATAAGACGTACGCATCAACCGTGGACAAACAAAGACTGGTATATACAATTTAATTTTTTATTATTGCACTGCATAATGTTTCGCATATAATTATCTAATAAGAAATAACAACTTAAACATCATGGTGCAGACAATACCGTCAGATTTCTGTGAGGAACACCATATGGATAGGTATCGTCATGTTGTGATGAAGCACAAAGATTATGAAAAGACGATGGTACTGACGATGGTGCCGCACAGTCAAAGACCGGATAGGACAACCCACATTGCAGTGTACGGTCCGTGGAAACAGTTTGCAAGAGACTGCTCTTTTGCATACAACAAAGTAATGAGGTTCCGGTTGATGCATTTTATTAACGACGTCGATCTTGAGGAACAAATCCGAGTGTTCCACATCTAGTGATAAACCAAGTTGTTATGTTTCTGTTGGTTTGTGTGTTTCTCATGTTTTCATAAACAACTTGTGATATTTGGTAAACAATCTATGTTTACAATGTCTTTTGGTTAGGGTTATCTATTTCAAAGCTAGTTATGTATTGAAAATGTATTAGGACAAAGTCATGGCAGTAGTTTAATTTGGAAAAATGTGTGTGGAGGATAATTAATCCAGGTTTGTTTATGTTGATTTGTGTGAAGAAGATATGCATTTGATATTACTTAAAAAACACAGTCAAAATTAATAGAATCAAAAAACAAATTAGATTCTTATTAAGGATTGAATACATACCAATAAATATTCAAATTAATTGGGCACGCCATTTTTTTTTTTTTTTTTTTTTTTTTTTTTTTTTTTTTTTTTTTTACAATTGTAATCCATGGTGCAAACAATTAGGGTTAAGATGATTTAGATGGGGATTCAGATCGATGCTATTAAATCAAAAAATCATGATGCAGCAAAAAGATCTATTGTTCTAAAATTGATTTAATTTGTATGTATATTGATTTTGATGTTCGGTGTTTTTGATTTTCGAATAGGGTGGAGAAGGGGATCTTGAGAGAGAAAAGGTGTGTGTTTTTTTATATGATTTGTGAAAAATGAATGAGTGATAGCTAATCCGCAATTTCCAGTGTTACCTAAGTTTCAGGAGTAGAAGAAGAGGATGACCGTACGATGGAATGAATTTCCACGTGGAGGTTGATTAAGTATTTTAGATGCGAATCTGACCAACTCAGACAGATCACATTGTTTGTTATAACATTTATATTTTAATCTTATACGTTTAGTTGTTTATTAAATAGTCTGCAAATGATAAAAAAACAAAACAACCTTGTAACAATAAGTTACATATTTTGTAATAAAAAATATACATTCGCTAATCATACTATTCCATCATTGTTATTAACCACATCAGTATTAGTTGATGCAAAATGAATGCCACACTCGTTGTGCAAAGTTCAACAAACGCCAAACAAAATGTATAACTTCGGTGATCATTTGTTTGCCATCTCTAAAGGCAATTAATGTAACAATGTAAAATTAAAAAATCCCAAATACAAACTCCAAGTAAATATATATATATATATATATATATATATATATATATATATATATATATATATATATATATATATATATATATATATATATATATATATATATATATATATATAAACAACCATGTCTATAGACCAACATCAATTAGAATTAAAGCATATCATGAAAATGTCTATGTGATAAAATCACAAAAAAACAAACTGTATCAAACCAATCATAAGCAGAAAATAAAACTGCAACCACATTGTTTACCAAAACTTTTATCCAAACCAAAACATGATAAATCAGCATGTTGCTGATGTTGTTCCGTGACGGATAACGATCATCAGTTATCCTTGCAATTGCCAGATTCAAACGTATCATCATTCCTTGATTTCTTCGCAGAGGTATCTTCATTCACACAATCATCAAGATCAATTGCATCACGCTTTGACTTCCCAGATCCGGTACTTGCATCATCACCATTTGGCACTGCCTTCTTAACCTCAGGAGTGTGTTCCATGTTGAATGGAATGTTATCCACACCATTGAATTTGCTTGTGTTAATAGCAGGGGTAACGGGAGTCTGCACGTCACCTTCATTTTCCTGTGATAAACAATTTAAGAATCTTATGTACAGTAATAATTTTTACTAAATCAATAGAAAATATTATATTTGCAAGAGTTGATAAAAGAACCTCATTGATAAACCCATGTTTAAAGGTCTTTATCATATCTTCATCTTCAGAAATCATCTTGACTTGATAAACATGGTTGTTGTTGTTTATATTACATGAAGAATAAACGAAGCGGAACAACAATTTTCTTCCAACAATATTCGCCAATTCATCAGGAAATATTTCATCGGCCTGGTCTCCATACTTTGACTTGAGCTTGTAACACGGGATGTCAATTAACTTAGTGATAATATCCTCATATAGTAAAAGAGATGCCGAGCCAGTGTCGTCAATTACACGAATTATTACTTTGTACCTAAATTTTAACATACAATAACGGCACCACAAGTATGTTATTAAAATACATGAATCGAATGTATCTTTCAGGAATTTAGCATAACAATAACAAACGTTACCTTGGTCCCACATTACTAATCTCTTTGTCCTTTTTGCACCACCACACCTTATTCTTGTTTTTCTTTTTGGATGACGACGATTGACCATATTCTTTAGGTTCTTTGGCGACACACCCACATTTCTTGCAGGCGAGATACCACCAACCATGTTCTTTATGTATCTTGTGTATCTTTGCGTACACAATCGCCTCGCATTGCTGCATAACACGATTAATAAATTAGTAAACAACGTTTATACTCATAAAAAAAAGGATTATAATAATCAGAAATAGCTTACGTATTCAGAATCACGAATAGACCCAACCATTTTCCTAACAGCATTCTCGAAAAAATCATCAGATGTCAATTCCTTTCTGGTTGGGGAAAAAATATTTAAAACAATATTCTTCCCAACATACCCATCCATTTCTTGGTACCTATACAACAGAAAATAGTGAATCATGATATTATTTTCTACATCGCGTTGGAAAATTAAAAACACTAAAGTTGTGTAGACAATTATACAGAACCATCGATAAACAATTGGATTTCTATCAAGCAAAATGCTAAGATTATTATAAGCTTCTATAACAAACATAAAAAATGTTACACCGGAAAACGTCAAATTCTATACCAAGTACTATTTTTGTAAGTATTGGAGCAGTGTGAAAGGGCAGCAACATATTAACATATACAGATCTTGATGATCTTCCTCGTTTCAACTAAGTTATTGTGTAACACGTACAAATCATCTAGAATGATAAACTAATAATCTACGCAATAAAAAGATCCTTTATTATGCAGGTTTGACTGATGTCGAACGATTGGAAAACACATTTTAAACAATATTATTCTGATAATGATAAAAAATGAAAAATATGTTATATTATTCTGAAATATTAGTTTTATGGTTGAAGTACTTACATCTTTCTGAATGTATTAATCTCTGGTATGTTATCATTTAGATAAAGCTTCGTTGCAAATGCCCCATTGCTAACTGACGGCTTATCTGCAGCAGTAGAATATCAACATTATTGCATTGTAAAAAAAATAAAGATAATAAAAATAAATATGAACATTGATTATATAATATCTTACCATTAAAGTATTTAACTTTTTCAATTTGAAGAATCATCACAACATTTCGCATTTTATCCAATTGCTAGGCCAAATTGTTGAACCGATCAACCCATCCGTCAAAGAAATAGCACTCCAGAGAAACACCACTGTATTATTATAAAACATGTTAATACACATAAGCGGATAATTTAATATGTAAAAAAAAGCATAATTCTTACTCGACATCTTCCAATGTGACAGTCCTTCTATATTTTTGAGTACCATAGCTTTCATAGGGTATTGGTTCAGATATGGATGTTATAGTCCCAATGACATCTGCGTTGACATACAAATCCACATGTTTTTTAGTACGAAGATTGATTGAAATAAATTATCATCATGAAACATTGATAACGCATTAATTAAAAATAAGCATAACACAATAAATATTACCAACAATGTCTGTTTCTGAGAAGCGTCTTCTCGTAAAGTTTTGAAATGGTTCAAATCTGAAACCACGGGTATTCTGGTCAAACAGAGCAACTCTTGTGACAGAGGTATTCTTATAGAAACCGATTTTGTAACGGTGACTCAGCAACGGGAACTTTCCTCCGTTCTCACCCACCCCAAAGCTTCCAACTTTGTAGCAGGACCCTTCATCAAGAATAGCTTGAAACTTATTCATATCCGCCTTCTTTATAGAAGCTTGAATATGGTTACCCTTCAATATGATGAAAAAATGTATAAATATAAAAACAGTTGATTAGTACAATGTCTTAAACGTTTAATCTAAAAATTAGGTACGTAGGCAAAGACATAAGCATAGCTTCATATAAACAGATGCATGTTCGGGATGCAAATAACAGTTACATTCTATATATACAAACTACAATTGACTTTTTAAACTATATTTAACTTGAGTGCCTTACTCACAGATATGTCAAAGAATGGTTACTGGTTTTAAGGGATCTAAGAAGCATCGGTAACGAAGGAAAAAACCATTACACATCAAACTACTAAAAACATATGCATGGTCAGATTGCAATATCAGTTAACATCAATTGATTACTCACAAAATATGTAAAAGAATGGTTACAACTTATAACATGATTGTGGAAACACTTATTGGAAAACATATATATGATGTAAATACAGAACATCCATTGAGTACTAATAAAATAGGTTTCAAGAATGGTTACAACTTGATACATTCTAATGCTACAAAATACAGTTGACTTTTTAATGTCTATTTAATTTGAATGGCTTACTCATAGATATGTCAAATAATGGTTAATAGTTTGAATGGATATAAGTAGCATCGGCATCAAAGCAAAAAAACATTATACATCAAACTACCAAAAACATATGCACGTTAAGGTTGCAAATATCGGGTAACATCGGTTGATTACTCACAAATACATGAAAGAATGGTTACAAATTATAACATGAATGTGGAAAATAAAGATCAAATAACATGTCTGCATAAAAAAATAGAACATACATACATGTATATGCACATTTAAATCAAATAAGTTTCATACATTGTTTAGATACAAAAATTAAAAAAATAACAATGAAAGTAAAGTAAATAAATTGATGCACAATAATTAATGGGATAACCTGTTCATCTTGAAACAGAACTTCTAACCCCCAAATTTCATTCGGCTTGGAGAGAGGATGAGACTTCCATACACGTACCACCCTCACAAGAATTTTGGCATCATCAAGCATAGGGTCAAGGTCACTCAATGTAGTAAAAACTTGATCCATTCCTTTTGCCTACATAGAGACAACAGTAATACATAGTTCAAATATGAAATCATATAAACAATACTAATCATGAAAAAAAAGGACATGAACAATATGAAATGATATAAACAATACTATGAATGAAAAAAAATACAGGTAACAAAATTACAATTTATTGATTATGATTAGGCATTTCAGTAAATCAAATATTCGAAATTTAAAACTTTTGGCTAAAAATCAGGATGATAGTTAAGCTTAAGCTGTTTATTGTGATTGGAATTTAAAAGTTTTAAATGCTATAAATTTGTTTTTTAAACTTTCCTTCATTACCAACTTATTGTTGACAGTTTCCTAATTAAATTCATAAATGTTTAATTATTTGAAATAACATTTTTAAACAAATTCGAGAAAAAATAACAAAAGTTTAATTATTTGAGTTAACAAAAATTAATAACATGACTGATGCAACCAAAGATCAAACAACCTTGTAGAACATTGAAAATAACATTGTAATTATTTGAAATAACATAATAGTTAGGATAAATGATAACAATCACTAACCTTTAAAACAATGACTGGTATACGAAACAGCTGGATTAAACAGCTTATGAAGCTTGATCATCTGCATCCTAATGTGTATAAAGAACAATGTTATTTATTAAAACAATGTCACCACAACAGGGTTTCGATAAATACATTGAAAAACTAATAATCAATCAAACAAAGTGCAGATCAAATTATTATGAAATGGACATTTAAAAATCAAACGGAATAATTTTTTATTTATACATTCAAAAACTAATCAATCAAACAAAGTGAAAATATTCTAATCAATGAAATCGACATTCAAAAACTAATCGATCAAACAAAGCGGAAATCAAATAATCAATGAAATTGACATTTGATAATCAAACGGAATAATTTTGATTTAATAAATTTATGCAAGTAAAAAAAATATGAAATTGATAGTATACCTGATTGAAAGGAAGATTCAGATAGGTTAAGTCGATAGTATAAAGCTTGATCCGGGATTGATTGTTGACCCAAAAATATCAATTGTATTAAACTTGATTCAACATGAAGTGACTTTGATTTTACAGATCTGGGTTATTGATTATCGAATATGTGGATTTTGAGAGAATATGTGTGTGTTTTTGTTTTATAATTTGTGACAAATGAATGAAGGATGGGGAATGCCGCCCAATTTCCATGAATAGCTAAATTTTAGGGGTAGGAGGAGATGTCATCCGCACGATGGAATGATTTTCCACGTGTCAGTTGATTAGGTATTTTGGGGGATTTTTTTAGGAGAAATTATAGGACGAAACCCTGTTTTATATAGGAGGTAGATGCTATGCTTATAAGCAAAGGTCGGTCAACATCTAAAGGTGATAGAGGTTTCTTATTGATTTAAACCTTTCTTAAGAAAGTATAATGTTAACAAGACACTATTGAGTGTGGAGCTAAGCTCTTAGAAAAAATGTATATTCATTGAGATCATACCTAAACTTTGGCTATAAGATAATTGAAAACTTTGGTTATAAGAACATTCATTACGATAAATATTTTTATTAGTTTTATAAAATATTAAATCAATAATTTTTAGACTTTTTAATACTATAAACCTTAAACCTATATTCACTATATTATAAAATTTTATAATTATATAAAATGTCCTATAATACATGCATTAAATGTATTAAAAATTGTAAGAAGTTCCAGAACTAAGACCTTTTCATCACACATAGATATGAAATAAATATCACTACTACAAAATGGTAACATACTCACATTTATTAGAGCATGTTTACACACTTTAAAGTGTGAAGAATCAAAAAGTTTACACAATATACGTGTGAACCAATTGGGTGTAGCAAATATTTTCACATTTTGATGTGTGAAGATTTATACTCCCTCCGTCCCAAAAAAAGTGTCCACCTTACTATTTATGTTTGTCCCAAAATAAGTGTCCAGTTTTTATATATGGACAGTAATTATGACTGGTTTTCCTACTTTACCATTATAATCAAAACTTGCATTAATTACTCATTTTTTATTTCTATATTAACTATGAGGGTAAAAATAATTTTTTATCAATCAAAACTACCATTAATTACACATATCATAATTTATCTATTTTTTGTTTGTGGACTCTCTTTTTGTGATGGAGGGAGTACTCTTTTTCACACTTTTAAGTGTGACGATGATTTTGATTTTGAACTAAATTTTCACACTTTTAAGTGTGAGACTAAAATTCGTTAAACTTTTTAAGTGTGAGGATTTTGAAAGAATTAGTGTGAATATCTCTAAAAAAAAGGTTTTCGGTTCATAAAGTACGAATAAAAAAACGTATAGAAATGACAAATTTGTTGTAGTGTATCCACTATAGTTGAAAAAAACGTAAACTTTCTCAACATTTTTAAACCTTTTTATAAATTTAGCATAGTGGATTTTTAGTAAACTAAGATTCGAGAGACCATACATATAAGTGAAACACTTGTCATCCAAGCAAACAATATGGCTCAAGATTTGAATAAAAATCTTTAAAGTGAATATGAACCAAGTCTAAATACTTTGAACAACAATAATATCAACTAGTGGTACCCACAATGGTTGATGTTGTCAGGATCGGGATCCTACCTAGGATCGTTTTCGGCTTTGCTAGATCGGGATCGTAGGATCGGATCCTACCTAGGATCGTTTTTGACTTTTCGGCTTTTCCTTTACATATGTATACAAACCATTTTTAAAAACATTCCTCTCAAAAACATAAGCCATACCTCAGTTCAAACATGCTTTAAGATAATAAGAAAAATCACAGTACATAAGATAATAAGAAAAATCACAATACATAAGAAAAAAAATTTTTAGAAAGGCAAACTTTGAATTAGAAGCAAAAAGAGAGAAAAAAAAAAAAAAAAAAAAAAAAAAAAAAAGGGACAAAACATGGCATCCAACCCTTATTAACAAGCACATTAAAGAGGGGAGGATCCAAAAAGAAAAAAACATATTACAACCAACAACCTAAACTAACTGACACATTTTAAGACTTAGACCAGACACTTGAAAGCCCACCTACTGGCAATGCCAAGCCATGCCCACGAGAGTAAAACCAATTCCCAAATGAGACAAAACCAACAAAGCTACTAGCAGCCATAGACTAAACAACATATGACCTTTCCTTTTCTTTGAAGCCAACTTATTTTGTTCCAAAATATTCTGAATTTTCACTTTGACGTCTTCAGGAACATTAGTACAAGCCGAGACATTTTGATGTGTCCTAGCTAAATGATGCTTAAACCTGAACATCCCACTAGTGAACTCTTCGTTACAAAACCTACACTTCACCCTCCTATAACCTAATTCAATCCCGTACTCCCAAGCAACATCAGTTCTAGCCCCGGCTGCATTACTTCTCATACGTTTGCTATTTGTAGATGGTACAGAAGAAGAAGAAGGCGCAGACGCAGAGCTACTCTTCTTCATTATATCTGTAGTTCTGTACATTAGAAGAACATAAAGGTTACAACTTAAGGTTGAGCTAAGAGCTTTGGACGTTGAACTTTAGAAAGTAAAATAGACTGTTATAATTGTGTAGTGAAGATGACACTGGGGAATCCCCAACTTAGACTGCTAGCTGCTGATCTTATTCCTAACTAGATAATGTCATCATATGATGTTTTGCAGGGGACTTGTTTATATACTACGTAATCGAATTAATTGTAATATTGTATATGAAAATGAGGCAATGAGCCGTATAAGACAGAACTTGACATAATAAAGCAATTATGCCCCAACTAACATAAAACCTCACAAACAAAGTTCAATCCAACAATTATATTATATCACTGATCGATATTCATTGCTTTGACTACAAGCATCTAAGATTCTAAGTAACAATCACACCAAAACAATTATATTATTCCTTCATTTTAACTTGAACATAACAATTAATTAAATAACTAAAAAATTAAAGAACTAACAAAGAAATTACAAATTAGACTATCAAATTTTCAATGAACAGATGGCGCAACAAATTAGGTAATTGCTTACTTGAGTAATAGCAGATGGCGCAACAAGAACAGATTTAGTTAGTCATTTAGGAGTAAGTGAGTAACAGCAGATGGCCAACAAATTAGGTTTATCATTTATGTGTTTTTTTTAGTTAGGAATTAGGAATTTAGGTGTATGGTGGAGTTGTTGGACTATTGTGGATCGTGTATTGGGCTTTGTGGGTCAAAAAAATAAAGGTTCATATAAGAAAAAAAAAGTCCAAAAAAAGCAACTAATGGGATCGGATCGTATACGATCTTACGATCCTACGAGCGATCCCACGATCCTGTAACGATCCTACCAGATTTACGATCCCGTTACGATCCTGCTCGTTTTTTGTTAGTAGGATAGTACGATCCTACGAGCAGGATCGCGATCCTGACAACCTTATATAAACATTTGAACCATACCAACGTACATGTGGAATTCAAAAGAAGAGAAGTCTAATAAAACGCGTAGACAAAATTATATGTGGCTCTTAAGAACTCTGCAACCCCATAAAACACATTTCATACATTCTAAACTACTAACAAACATTTTAATGGCAGCTTCATCAATCACAGCACCTGCAAATGGGCTTTGTTCTTCCTTTTATGGAAGGTCGGGAACGTCTTCTATATGTGGTGAAGACTATTCCACCATGCTTGCAAAGACTACACCAGCATGGGTCAGAGTCGGGAAACCATTAAGACATGGTCCAATGATGGGAAATGTTAACGAAGGGAAAGGACTTTTTGCTCCTGCAGTAATTATCACTCGTAACATCATTGGGAAAAAGCGCTTCAACCAGCTTAGAGGAAAAGCAATTGCTTTACACTCACAGGTACACCTCCCTTTGTACGCCATTATTACTTTAT